>VXAZ01000184.1:12077-27958 GCA_013399875.1 Gymnorhina tibicen
ATATATTCTGTGTGAATGAAAACTTTGTAATTATAAACATAATGGATACTGTCAAGCTGGACAGGTATTTGGAACCCAGTCAAGCAACACAAAGTGTTTTATTTTGTTATTCAAACCGATTTGGTCCGTGAAAAAAAATTAAACACTGATACAACTCTTTGAGATATATATATATATATATATAGATAGATAGATAGATAGATATAAATATAGATACAAATACAGATACAGATACAGATACAGATACAGATACAGATACAGATACAGATACACATATACATATAGATGTAGATATGGCTAATAATGCATGGAAAAAGGATGGTTTATTTAGATTCCTTGCTGACTAATGGTACCAAGGCAACTGAGCTTGTGCGTTACTATTAATGGAAAGAAAAATTTCTGCATGATTACTAATTTTGTTATCAGAAGGAAGTTTCTTCAGAACACAGTAGTAGAATATTCCAGTACCTTGCACAATACAATGACAGTGGTAATATTTTAGGAATGCTATCACCTAACTAATAAACTAAAACAAAATTTGGTCAATGATTGATAGCTGTTGACTGTTAGTTCAGGTTTGTTTGTTGTCATGTACTATCAGTATTGGAATGCTTGCCCTTTGATACTCCATTAACAATTTAAGAGAATTTGGTTTTGCAGCCTTCTCCCAAACTCATAAGGAAGTCTTGTAATAGTAGTCTTGTCACTACATTTTTATACTACCTGTGTCAGTTATGGCTTTACAAGGGAATTACCAATACAAAGTGAAAAAATCAAGAAACATTTACTGTGCTTAGTGTCAACTTGCAGTCAAGCCAGGTATATAGCTGATATATCAAACAAACTGAAAATTTTTGCAGTCAAATTAGAAACAGCTTTTACAAAGAGTACAATAATTTAGTTTGGAATGAAGATGACTCCATGCATCTCAGGTGTAAATAAATAACACAATGTCCTGTAATGTCCTGTTACAAAAGAGAGGGAAGAAAATCTGAGATTTAAACTAGGGAAAGGAGAAACCAGGAGGAATCCCACACTCATGCACACACAGCACAGAAAGTTGCTACCTTGGAAATAACCAATTTCAAAAAAAAAAGTAAATAACTCCCTGAAAAGACACAGTTTCTGTCTTGCTCATCTGGGATGCATCAACTTTGAAAACAAGAATGCTGCCACCTGTGCAGACAGGAATAAATCAATCCCTAAAATGCAGAGACATACACTGGAAAAAAAGTTATTAGAAAGTTGAGCTGCAGAGTCCTGAATATCAGAGACAGGTTCAGATTTGGGAGTCAGCCTCAAACATACCATAGAGATGAGGCATTTCAAAACAGATTGGGTAAAACCCTGAAACGTGCTAAATTAAAATTGAAAATAAAATTAAAATTAAGATTAAGATTAAAATTAAGATTAAAATTAAGATTAAGACTAAAATTAAAATTAAAATTAAAATTAAAATTAAAATGTTTTGGCTGCTTATATACCTTTTTAAATAACATAATGATTGTATTGGGATTTTACCTGGTCTTAGTTCTTATATACCTGGCAATTGGAAATACACACAGCTGTAGTGCCCATTGTTAATTAAATATAACTGTGAAAGTTATAAGTGCATTAAAAGTACCTCACCTGAATTCTAATGTATGTCGCATTTGTCTTTCCAGAACAATATTTACACAATCTAAAGACAAATTATGGCCTCTCTAGCATCCAGCTCCCTGGTGACTGAGAAAAACATCCAAAGAAGAATTTTCTTCCAATAGAAAGTTTGTGCTTCAGAGAAATTGTATTATATCTTGTAGCTTCCTTGTGTGTCCAGTACATGAGCAAGTCTAACAAAAAAGGAGCAAATGTGACACTGCCAGAAGGCTTATTTACATTTTATAACTATTAAGAAAGCTGACAAGGAATGTGTGATTTCAGATTATCTAGTTTGTGGCCCTCATTTGCAGACTAATTCGGTTATAGTGACTATTTCTCCAAGGCCAGAATTGATTGAATAAAAATAACAGATATCATTAGATATTATTAAAGGTTTTGAACATTTATTAGTTATTTAAAATATGCTAATAGGTCTATTATGATTTTATTAAATAATTTTATTTAACATATTAAATATATCAAGTAAAAATGCAATAAATGCAAAATAATATTGTACAGTAAAGGATAGCAAGCTTTGCAGTATATTCCCTATATGCCTTTTATAATGAAAAATGACATTTTCATAGTTTTTGATGCCTCATTTATTAGCATGCTATTACTGAAATCATGATATATATAAAAAAATATTTCTTTGTAATGCCAAAATAATATTTTTTTCTAAATGGTTGCAAAATCAAAGATATGGACTACTTTTTGTTTTTACACTTAGCCACTAGACAATGATCTCAGTCTACAGCGACTTGAAAAGTTCTTAAACATGAATTCCATCATTATAATGAAAAGACCATGAAGAAATAACTTCCACCTCTTATCAGGGTATCGGCATTGTAACTGGGAGACTTGCTTGTGATTTCCTGTGACTTTCATTTCCTCAGCTGTGCATTTCTCAACCTTTTGCAAACAGAAAAGATATTCCTCTAAGCTTAAGCAAGATATGAGAATAATGAAAAGGAAAAACAACTTCTCTAAATTTCCCGTTATTGCCACAACATGTAAATATAATGGACACCCACACACAGCCACTTGACTGATACTAGACGTATTTTAAAAAACTATATTGTGTAGTAGATGACACAGTTCGAAGTCAAATATGTACATACACACAAATATATTTCTTAAAACAATAAGAAATCATTATATTTCCACAGGATATAGTTTAGTTCCTGATGTTCATTTTCTCACATTGGGAAAAGATAAAAACTTTTGTTCCTTCACTCTCTCTCTTTCCCTTTTAAAACTTTAGGGAAAAGACTTGTTAAAATAAGGTCTTAGACATTTCTATTGTTCCTTCCTAAAGTTTCCATCCTACTTTCATTTTTCATGATCCAAGACTATTCATCTTCATTTGAAATGCATCATTACTATGCATTTTCAAATTCCTTTGTCTGAAGAAAAACATGTTAAAAACTACACAAAAACCTGGACAATTCACACAGAAAAAAACCCAAACATTTTTACAGAAAGATCTCCAGCAATGACATGAAACCTAAAATACCTGTAAATGTGCTTTATTACCATTGCTTTTGCAGTAGGTTAACTTTATTCACTGTAGACAAAAGCCAAAGAAGGGCTAGCATTTGAGCAATAACCCAGAAACTAGACAAATTGAAATTATAAGTTTGTCTTGTTAGCATTGTTGAAAAGGGAAAAGCGAGAAATAGATGAAAGAATATCTCTGCTGATTTTTTCATCTCAGAATTGAATTGCATGCTAATATTATATTCCTTTGTTTGTAAAAGTACACATTCCCTTATAACCACATGATCTTTTTGTAATAACAGAAAAATATCATATTTATGTGCCAAAAAGAAGATTCTTAATAATTTTATTATTAATCAATATTTTTCATTGAGTTGTTCATTCTAATGGAAAAATTTAATACATCTAAAGTAAATTGTGTTCCATAAGAGTACTTTCACTCTAAAGATTCTGAAAGGAACCTAAATGACTATTCAAATAAAGCTGTTTACCTAACAGACATCTAAAATTGGGTTTCATAAAATCAAACCTTACTATCTTTGAAGAATTATACTTAAAAGTGTTGGAGACCTAAGTAGAAACATATCCCAAACAGACAATCAATCACAATACCATACCTTCCCATTATCTCAAAAATATATGTACTAACTGCATAACATGAATGACTGTTATTGGAGAAATTGAATAAATAAGCAGCACTTTTGGACACATTTTACTGATTAAAGAGGCCAGTGTTTCTATTTTACTATATGAAGGGGAAAATGTCTTCATATGGAATTCTGTAACTTAGGTTTTTATGTTTTATTAAAATCAGTATGTTCCATACAACAGTTCCCAAAACAATGATATTTAAGTCTATGTTCTACCATATTTTGCAACTGAAGTGAAAAAAATATTATTTTATAAATTTTGTGTGATGTTATATGCATTGTGTGCAATAAAACACAGTTCCTAACTAAACCTCAATAATTTAAAATTATCCTTGGTGAAGCAGAAGGCAGAGACATTCAGTACCTTCTTCATCTCAGTTGTTACGGGTGTACATTGCTACAGCAATTTCAGGACCCTGAAAACAGTGGCAAAGTCTGGGGTAAGGAAAGCTTTTCCTCAGTGCAGATTAGGTATGACCTAAAACAACTGAACACACAGAAAACTGGGATGGCCACACCCATATGTGGTGGGGGAGCTGGCTGATGCCATTGCAAGCCCACCCTTGATCATCTTTGGAAGCTCATGGGATCAAGAGAGGTCCCTGATGACTGGAAGAAAGAAAATGCCCTCTTTTCAAGAAGAGCAAGGAAGAGTATCCAGGAAACTACAGTCTGGTCAGTCTCACCTTATGAAAATGATGAAACAACCAATCTAGAAACAGTTTCTGAATTTATGGAGGGCAAGAAGGTGATAGAGAATAGTCAGTGTTGATCTCTGAAGGTGAAATTATGTATGCCTGACTGATCTTATAGCCTTCCACAATGAGAAGACTGGCTCAGTAGGTGAGGGGAGAGCGGTGAATATTGTCTACTTTAGCATGACTTTTGACACTGTCTCCCATAATTTCCTCATAGGCAAGTTGATGAACCATGGGCTAGACAAATGGATAGTAAAGTAATTATGAAATTTGCTGAATTGCTGGACTCAAAAGGTTATCATCAGTGGTATGGAGTCCAGCTGGAGGCCGGCCACAAATAATGTAGCCCAGGGGTTGATACTGGCACCAATACCACTTAACATCCTCTTTGAAGATCTGGACAATGGGGCAGAATGCACTTTCAGCAGGTTTGCAGAGAATGCAAAACTAGGACAAGTCTTTGATATACCAGATGATTGGAGAAATGAGCTGACAGGAACATCACGAAGTTCAACAAGGGTAAATGCCAAGCTCTGCACCTAGAGGAGAATAATGCCATCCACTAGTAAACATTTGGGCCAGCTGGTTGGAATGAAGTC
Source organism: Gymnorhina tibicen (assembly GCA_013399875.1). Lineage (NCBI taxonomy): Eukaryota > Metazoa > Chordata > Aves > Passeriformes > Artamidae > Gymnorhina > Gymnorhina tibicen. The sequence goes on from VXAZ01000184.1 coordinate 17,166, forward strand.
TGGCAAAGGGCCTGATGGTCGTGGTGGTTACCCAGCTGACCACCAAGTAGCACAGCAAAGAAGGCCAGCAGTATCCTGGGCTGAGTTAGGAAAAGCTTCACCAGCAGGCTCAGGAAAGTGTTTCTTCCCCTCTACTCAGTCCTGATGAGACAGATTTGATGTTCTGGGTCCAGGCGAGGGCTCCCCAGTACAAGAGAGAAATACACTTACTGGAGAAAATCTGGTGCAAACTCTGAAGACGATGAAGGTATTGGGACCTCTGTGGCATGAGCTGAGGATGAGAAAACTGAGAGACTTCAGACTGGAGTGGTCTGATATGAGTATCAGGACTTCAGACTGGAGGTCTGATATGAGTATCAGACTGGAGTACAGACATGAGAATCATATCAGTATTTATAATTACCTGATGGGAGAAGCCAGACTCTTCTTAATGGTGTGTAGTGACAGAGCAAGACTCAGTTGACACAAAGTCAAACACAGGCAATTCCACTCAAACATAATAACAAGTTTTGCTTTTAAATTTTTTTTTCTTGTGATTGTGGTCACACACTGGAACCTACCCATGCAGGTTGTGGAGTCTGTGTTCTTGAGAATATTCAAAAACAAAGAGGCACAACCCTGATCAACTTGCTCTGGATCACCTTGCTCTCAGAAGGAGGGTTGAATTAGATGAGGTGATTTCCAATTTTATTCATTCTGTGATTCCATTTCATCTATCCTTCAATGTTTTAATGGAACAGTTGTGACCATGCTGTGATATCCATAAGCTTGGTACTTGTTTTATTGTCTTTTTTTAGGTATCTTATACTCTGTAATTTTACAAACAAAATACAAGTCCTCTAAACTGGAGGTTTCCTGCTTACTTTTAGTTAATTAGTGAATTACGATATATTTATTTTCCTATTTAAATTAATATGTAGGATTTAAGGAACAAATTCTTATGCCCAATAATACAATTTTTTTGTGTGCCAATAACTGAGAAATTAAAAGCCTAAGTTTCTTTTTTGTAATGATTTTATAGATAAAATTCAATTACTTATGCATTTGAGATTGAAGAAAATGTTTCTGTTTTTCCTTCTTCATGTCTGAATTAATATGAAGGCAATGAACCAAATCCCACTCTTAGGTACACAGGTATAAATTATATTTCTAGTCTGTGTATTTAATAATTCAAAAATTAAATTTATAAATAATAAATTTCCATATGTGTATATGTAAAAATAGAACTTAGCCACAGAGAAGGTCAAGAAGAAGGTAAAATGTAAATGTCCTCTAATTATACAAGTAAACTATATACAGTAGTAGAAAAAATGATTTCCAGAAGGTCATAACTTTGGTCAACTTCAGTAACTTGGGAAAAATTTCTGTGGAATCTATAATTGTTATGGGAACAAATAGATAAAGCATCAATTGCTTTGTTTACCTAACAATAAGAGGATAAAAAGATTCTCTGTAGTGATTTTATTGTCTTTATTCTCATAGTTAGAAAAGGCTGTACAACTAACATTTGTGTTATATCTAATATTACCCAATTTTATCTGAAACAGGAAATACTAAAATTATCACTGTCTAATTCAAAATCATCATACTTTATTGCACCTGTATTTCATTGCTGTGTTTACATTCATCCACTTTATTCTTTTGTCTTTATTGGCCTTCCCCACTGAAATCATAGAAATATTTCCTCTTGCAGTGAAAATTCAGTGTTTCTTCCTCTATAGTCCTTTAACTGATACTTGTGAAGAGACTCGTACATTAAATGGTGCTCAGTTAAACCCAAGAAGAGTTACACTGAGGCCTGAATTACTGCTAGTTTCTTTATTACTCTCCATTTAATTATTGGCTAATTAGTGATAGATATTAGGACTTGTATATAGTTTCAAATATTTGCAAACTTCATTGGAGTGAATCTAAAGACAGATTTCCTGGGGGAGTTTTTTGCTTTTCTTCTGTTCTTCTCTGTTAGAGATGATTGTCTGGTTTTCATCTGCTTTGCTTGCTTCCATTTGGCATAATTTAACATTGCTGTGATTCAGCAGAATTACTAGGCTGGGTTAACTGATGAAAATAACCCAAAATTACTTATTTTTCCATTACAAAATGCATTGGCTACTTGACATCAGTCTTCCACAATGTGCTGTTTTATGTGGGAGGAGCACTACAGAACCATGCAAGATTCAGATTTATGAAAAATAATCTGCAGTAATGAATTTATTATTTTTAGGAGATCTTTTAGATGGGTGCACTCTAACACCTCTAAAATCTTTATTGACTTGTTTTGCACACCTTTGGCAGACACCACTACTACCACTTCAGGCAGAGGACTTCAGATTTTCTTCTACAAAATTTTCTAAAACCAAGTTTCCATTGAACCAAACTTTGGTGAAATGCTTTGGACAGATTGCAGGGAAGGCTTTTCATGCCTCTCTAAGTAAATATACAGTCTTCAACTCAGGGAAAGTCATCTCCACTGCTCTCAGGCCAATGGAAATAGAAAGCCAAGACACAGGGTACCTACAGCTTCACTCCAAAATGGCATATTTGCAGTTTCCAGAAGATGCAAGATCTCTGCAAAAGGGTTTTTCACATCACCATCTTTTCTGAAGTTTCCCTTGATATTCTGTGGCTATGCAATTCACCTGCTTGGGTTAGTTGAATAAATAATGTACTCAAACATGATGTTTGTGGTTGTAAAAGGGCCTCCATCTTTTACTCAATAATTAACCAGAAAAAAAGAAATCAGTAAAAGAGCTTTGGATTCACAATTATTTAGTATGACTATGTTTTCATGAGTTAGTCATCAGAACTGGCACAGCTAGTGTTTGGGAAAATATTCTATTGATGGGTAATGAAACAGTGACATTGCCACAGCGGGGAAGGGAAAGTCGAACGATTGTTCTCAGTCCGGTTTGCTTAATTAAGCAGTAGCCAGTGACAGGGTTTAACTGTATTTGCTTGACAATTTTTTTAGTGCTATGATTGATTGGTGGTGGCGAGAGTGTGAGCAAAGGACCAAAGATATCAGCATTCGTTGTGATTTGGGGGAATGAAAGCCAAAAGAAAACTTGGGCAAAATAAAAACGACAAGTCACTTGTAGGCAGTAATCTGCATTCAAACTAGACAATAGGGCAGACACTTCTCACGCCTTGGATACTCTCACCCCAGTGGGCATGCTATGAAAAAAGACACATGAAGGGCAAAAGTTCCACGTTAAAATGCAGGACCTTGTCTCTGTAGACAGAAATATGGTTATGAGAAAAAGCAAAAACCTAGGTAGAGTGCACTGAGATAAGTGTGTCTTGTGATACCATGAAATTGAATCCGTTTCAGATGTGGTAGATTGCCCCAGTACATAAAATGATGAGAGACTCTCTATCAATCTAAAATACCTCCTGAATCTTGAAAGACTTGGGTGAAGAGACTCAGCCTCTCCCCTGTCAAGTTGTCTGGGGACAAATTTTACCATCACATTCTTTCAATGAGATGAAATCTCTTAGAATAAGTCTCTTGAGACAGGCATCCCCTAACCATTTCATCATCATCTATATCCTAACAGGCCTATCCAGCCTCTCCTTTAGTGACTTTAACCTCAGCAGAACAACTCAGGATTACTGACTCCAATTTTCCTTCTTAAAGGTTTTTAAATCACTTCTAATCTTCAGCACTTAAAGTTTGTCAGGGGCATTCTTCAATTCACAGTTTTCACATGCTCTTTTTAAGACGCCGTAGTTCTACATTTCTTTCCTTCATTGCCTTTCTTCTAAATCTTTTCTGTTAAGCCCTTTGGTCAGGCATAGTAAAATCTAGCCTATTAACTAAGATGTATATTTGTGAAGCAAATATAAGCTGTGATATAAAAATACACAATCTCTGTAGCCATATGAATGGAGTTTTTAGGTAATAGCATGTCAAAAGCAACAGTTGACAACATGTAGTTTATTGATATTTTATATTTTGTACAGCTCCTAAAAGCAATGTAATAACCAAATCATCTGGTATGTGCAAGTTTAATCCATCCACATAAAATAAAATATAAAAGAAAAAGAAGGAAATTCAGAAGAGGATTAGAAAAGTAGGAACAGAAACTCAGATAAAGGGTCATTTTCAAATTTGTGTTATCATCATTGACAGAACAGACCTTCTTCATCCACAGAGTGGATTTCATAACACAAAAATGACAAAAATTTCATAAATCAACAATCAGGAGAACTGTTACAACTGGAAGAGCAAAAATTTGTGTAACTCCTCTAAACTTGACCTCAGCAAAAGGTTTCTTTAGAAAATTTCTTCTTCCTCTTACTTCTTAAAATAAGTTTAACTAGTATAACTAAATGCAAATAGCAAAGCAAGTTAAATAGAAAGAGCACACTTTTCTAGCTGTCTAAGAGTTGCTTTCAAAAGGTTACTGAACTGAAATAAAATACCTGTTTTAAACAAGCATTGCATAGCATGCCCTCAATTTCACTGGTCTAGTGTGTAAATTTACTTATAAGAGCACAAGTATTATACTTCGAAAGGGTGAAGACAGAAACTGCGATAGAAATATCCACACTAAATGCATATCATAAAAGAAAATAAGATACATTTTTGTGTTTTCATACATTTATGGCATTTAAGGCCAGAGAACTATTATATCATGTCATTGTGTCACGGGCTATTTTTTTTCATCTCACTAAATCTTCTTAGAAAAATATCTTGTCTTTGACTGAAGCATAGGTTGTATTTACCAAGACCACCTCTTGCAGAAAAGCATTTCATCTTGATTTAAAGTCATCAAGAGGTGGAAAATCAACTACCTTGTTCTTTCTGAGAGAGTAATATCTGTTGGTTAATAGTGAATGTCTTACTTTTTGTAGCAGTCAAGCATGTGGCTTCAGCAACAAAGTCCTCATTTTGTTGTCTTCTCCTAAACTAAAAAATACTGCACTATCTGTTTACGTTACTGTTTTTATCTTTAGAAAGTATTTATCTACTGCACACAAGTAATCTTTTAATTTCATGCTATACTGAATCTCAAATTGTAGAATATTCAAATTAAATAACTAATTGTTTTTTCTCAGACTTTTAATATCCTCCTTAAAATATGAACATAAGTTTTTTCAATGGAAAAAAAAAAAGAAAAATTTATTTATGTCCATTTAACCACATCACCCCACTAGAGCAAATATAAATCTCTAGTTTATCCTGACACTTTTTCCAAGTTGCTGCCTTTCAGAGAGCCATTACCTCCTCTGTCATTATCAGTCCTTTTAATATGGAAGTACATTCAGTTACCTTGTTTGATTTTCTTCACTTCCACAGGACTTTATACTTGTTGACCTCAAACCTGAAAAAATGAAGTGTAAAACTAAAACAGCGAAAGCTGTTAGTGTGGCATACTGTCCAAACAAAAACTAGCAGGAATCTTCCCAGCTGCACAGACCAAAAGAGGTAAGCCATTCCTTGTATTAATAAAATTTTATGGGTGCTTGTCTGAAATATTACTCTTGATCTCATTTCATTTTGATATCCAGTAAGATCTGTAAGAATGCCAGTAAATAAATCTTTCAAAACTCAAACAAGGTGTTTTTTTAAGATATAGAATTGGCAGAAAATGCTAGTAAATTTTTTACCTTTAGAAATCACTGTAGTAAATGAAAATTATATATATGAATTGAATTTATTAGTCTCAAAATCAGAGAAATATTGGAAAATCACTGGGGTTTTTTCTGGTTTTTGTGTCTGAGTTGAGCTTTAAATATCTGTTCAGGAATATTAAACCATACTCAAGTTATGTGAGACCAAAAATTCATGAGGGAAAACTGAGAAATTTAAATTAAACAATTTAAAATGTGGTTTGTTGTTGTTGTTTTTATTTCTTTTTAATCTTGTTTAGTCCTGCTTTTGTCTATAGTGTAGCTTTGTTTGTCCGTTGGCAAGGACACCTTTCAGTAAACCAGGTTTCTCAGAGCCCCATGCAGTCTGGACTTGAACACTCTTACACAAACCTTTCTACCTATGGATTCACGGAAAGTATTGTAAAGCAATAAAAAATGAATCTGAAAGTCAGCCTGAAAATAAGAAATTGCAAATTTGTTTATCCACATTAGTGCATGTAATGGAAGTTGAATACACAATGTCTGAGTGAAGGTGAGCCATAATCACACCTTGGCCATCCTCAGTGTCATTCTTGATTCATTTTGGTCAACATGAGAAAAAAATAGCAAAATCTATGCAGTAGGAAGTCCTGCATTTCATCCAAAGGATTGTTCTGTGCAGTTTCCTATTGATTACCTTCGTGTATTTTAAGATCTCAAGAGCAGAGAATTGGAAGTGGAATATATTTTTACAATTTTTTTCTCACAAAAGAATTTATACAGATTACCTACTTGAATTAAGTTTCTGCCTGAGTGTTTCTTTCAATTAATTCCATCCCAGTGGATGGACTCTCTTTTTTCAGCCGTCTAGGATGTGTCTCACTCGCAGATAAATTCACCCAGAAAACCCAAAGACAGCACATTAAAATGAATTCTGACCTGTTCAGAGGTAAGAAGTCTGCCCTGGGAAATGTCTCCATGGTCAATAGACCTTTGGCATCTCATCTTCTAAAAATAGCATCCTTCCAGTCCTGGAAGAAAGCCAGGTAGCCTGCACATGTGGGGAGACAACGAGAAATCTGGCCGGGTGCCAAGCTACCTGATTGCTTTCTCTTCCCTCCCACACTTTTTTGAACAGCCAACCCTCAGAAAGGATGTTCACTGATCTCTAGGGGAAGCAAAATGTCCTGATCATAAATCAGTCTGCAAAGAACAAAAGAAAGTCAATATGTTGCTACAGTGCCTTACTATGTGGGGTTGTTCCAAGTTTCTGTGAAATACAAGTTGGTTCTAAGCATTTCAAGTTGCAGCTGCCCAATTACGTGTTTTGTGGATGGGTAGGTTACTGCAGAGTTTTGTTTTCTGTCTTTGGTGCTGAAACAAGCCGCTGGTCAGCTTCTTAAAACAAGGTTGCTATGTGCTTGTCCAATTCCTTTTCATAAGCAGTTTTGGAATAGAGTTACTGGAAGCATGGCTTGAAACCTGCACTTAGAAAGATTTCACGTGTTGTCTTTTGGATAAATTGGCTAAGATTTACATTCCACAGATACATGAATTCCTGCAGTGGTTGTTACAAGAAATTAATAAAAGGATTTTAATGATTGTGTCCCTTAAAGTACTCCTCATCTTCCTAAGAAAATCCACCCAGAAACAGACCTGAGAGATCTGAGAAGGCATCTGCAGCTCCATAATTTTGAGAACCATTATATGTAAATTCTAGGTTAGTGCTTACCTGTGCCAGATGGCTGTGGTTTCCAGGGAGATACACCTTAGAAGTGTCTTTCCCTTTTTGCTTCTTTTTCTTTGCTGCTTGTAAAGGATACAAGAGGACCTACCTCATCTTTTGCCAATTCTGCAATTGGGAACTTTCTTGTGCAAGAATATTTTTGAGTGAAAAATATCTAGGGACTCTCTGCTACTTTTGCAGACCCAACATATACTGAGCAGCACGCCTGCCCGCTGTAGGCTTTTGCTATGTCTCAGATATATTGAAATTTGATTTATATGCTAATAATTTAAGTTAGATGTTCACCCATTAAGAAAAAGAAACGCAAAAAAAGAGAACTAAGGAATTCTTACTATGACTGATTTTGGTGTCCCTAAGACATCTGAGAAAAGATGTGTTCAAGAGGCAGAACAAATGAAAGAGAAGATAAAGTACAACCTTGCCTAATGATATAATTTTTAAAAATACTTTGAGCAAGAGCTGAAATGAATTTCTGGAGAATTGAGAACAATATGATGAAAGAAATAGCTTCTGAAACTGTTTTTTCCATTACTGGGAAAACACTGCCCAAAAGAATCCAACAAAGTGCCTTCTGCAAAAAGAAGAACACAAAACCGTTTGTTTAATTAATGTAATTTTTGGTGAGTCTGTCTCTGAACAAAAGTCAGAATTCCCAGTTCATATGAAGTTATATTATTTTTCAGCATTTTAAAGTTTTGATTTCCTTGATCTTCAGTCTTCTGGACTTTCAACTAATGTCATGGTTGGGTCTCAGACCAAAAAGCAAGTAATTTCTTTCATTCAAAGGGGTGGTAGAACATAAAAAAAAATTGAGACAAATTAAGACATGAAGCAGTATAATTCTGGAAACCTGAATTTTATTGTATTTATTTAGTCTGTGACTTGTTTATTCTCCTTTAATATAGCTATGGAGGGAATGCTTGGGATATTCATTAGTTAAATGGTACATTCTAAAAGGTACAGAATTCTCTTTCAGAAACTGCATTTGTTGTTTGACCATCATCACTTGTTGGATTGAGAACTTACAGGTCTCCTTCTGTTCTGCCTACAGTTGGATGTATCTGTGTGCAAATGATATTTTGGTAATTGACTTTTAGTTTCTGGGAACATTAAACTATTGAAACTATTTAGAATATCAAGCAGCTTTGTCATTTGACAGTCAACATTTTCTGCATTTTGACATTTGACTGTCAACAGTCTCTTCATTCTTATCTGAAAACTCAATTTCCACGGAAATCTCCATAATACAAGTCTCAGCTTTTTTGTTGTTGTTTTGGGGTTTTTGATTGGTTGGTTGGTTGGTTGATTTGTTGATTTGTTTCAGGATGGGTTGTTTTGAATTGGTTTTAATTCAAATAATATTCAAAATAATAGGGTAAAGAAGTTTTTAATTTCAATTCTTTCCTAATTTATTTCAGTTAACTGTAAGGTACATGCAGTATTCAAGGCTGTCCAGGTTCTGTACTCGAAACTAGCAGTCTTTTTATTCACTGATAGTCATTTCTACTCAAATAATACACAGGGAATGTGTATAGCATGTGTGAAGACATACAGATAAACATGCAGCTTATACTGCTTCCCTAATAGAGATAGGTATCCTGCCACCCTTAGCAGCTACATATTTCAGACTTGGTAAGGATTAAATTTCTTCTAGGTCATAAAGAAGAACTGTAGAGTAGAAGAGAGTCTTCATTGTTATACAGCTTTTTTCACAGCTGTTCTTGCAACTATGGCACAACTTTCAAGCAGTGCTCACTGGACAACTGAATAGGGGAAAATCCTGATTTTTATGTCCAGTTTATACAGTATATACAGTTTATACGATATTTTTTAAAAAGACATTGCTTCTTTGTTAGGTGTTGATTCTATGTAGGGTATGTAACTGGTGTTGTGTTGTAACTCTTGTCAAATAACATATTTGTCTCATGTTTACCCCAAAAACATGCTCAGTAAGACAATCTAGAGAAAAAGACTGGGCTGGAATATAACTGAATCATGTACCTAGTTCCTTAGCACTGTAACATGGGCTTTCAGACAGCTCAGCCAACTGAGATGTGGATTTCAAAAGCATGTATCATGCTCTAAAACAGAAGAATGAATTTGCTGACAGCCTGCTTCTACACTTTAATTAAAACATTGTGGTTGTGCATGCAGTAAGTTTCATGCAAGCAGTACTTTAAGTAATTGATCTCTTCCTCATCTTCACCCAACTTTGAACTTTGGCTTCCTACTTACCTCAGAAAGACTCCTATATCCTGGGACGGTCATACAAGATAAGGAAGAAAAAAAAAAAGAAAGAACATAAAATATTTATACATTTACTAGTAAAAATGATCCTAGCATGCTAGGATCATAGGCAGAAAAAAAAAAATATCAAAAGGAAGATCCCAAATTCTTCACCAGTTTTCTTGTATCTGCAGGACCCAAAATATCTTCTCATCAGACTGTAGCTGTACACAAACAAGGACTTTTTCAATATCTAGGCAAATTCAGCATCCCTTAACTGATCATTTGTTAGCAAATATTTTTCTCTTTACTTATTTTCTTTTCTATTTAGATTTTTTTAGTCTTAATAGAAATTGATCTGGTCAGACAAAGGTGATAAATATCCCAAAGAAGTGATGTATCCAAAGAATTGTTATCATGTTTCTGATGTGGCAGTGTGATTTGAGAGACAGGTGTCTTTCAGCTAATACGCGAACACTGCAGAATAATAGGTACTGCTAAAAATCAGCAGTTTAATCCAAGCCCTATCAAAGTAAGAAGAAACACTCCTAATAATTTCACTAGTTCTTTGATTGGATCTGAACCAAAGCTATTGCAGGATCAAGGTGGGAACTGCAGCTCAATTTTATGTTTTAAATTAGGTGCTTGCTATGCTGTTACCTGAGAAAATGGCCTGGATTCCTGATTTTTGAGAAGATGCAAACACATTCATAGGAATACATATGTGGAAAATCTTTTAAGGGCACACAAGTGCTTGCAACTTCTGTGCACAACAGAGAATTTGAAATAATGAAAAAAAACAACTGCCTTTTATTAGTGTTTTTCTTAAGATGAGCATGTTAGATCTAATAATAAAAAAATTCTGTCACAAACCAAAACAACCAAACAAAAAACAACCAGAAAAAATACTTGATCTTTANAAAAAACAACCAGAAAAAATACTTGATCTTTACGGACTCTTCCAACCCAAGTCATTCTATGATTCTAAGATTTCCACAGATAAATGGCATAAGGTTCAGATTCACCCTTGGGTCCAGTGCCAGATGCAAATCTATTCAGTTTCTATCCACCGACATTCTTCTATCAAGAACTGGCTGCAGAAAATCAGTGGCATCAAGTACATAGAAAACATGTAGCTCCAGATTATAATAAAACTCTTCACCCTGGAAAAAGATTTTATTTGAGAAACTGTCAGTCCTGCCATTAGTGTAATTTATAACAGCTGACATAGAGATACTCTGCA
>VXAZ01000189.1:0-207037 GCA_013399875.1 Gymnorhina tibicen
AGTCCTAGAGCCCTCAAAGCAGACAGGTATGGATCTCCAAAATTGCAGTATTTGTGCACAGAGATCAAATGCAGAGAGAGAACGAGCACAGGCAGTCAGCTGACAGAGGTTGGAAGAGATTTGTCAGGCATGTGACAGACTTTCAGAGTGCACCGAAGTGTCCGTACCGTTTCCAGAGAACTCTTGGACAGAGGAGTTTCATAAATAGAGGAGTGCAACATCTCTCAGGGATATTTGGAGTTGGAGTTTGGATTTGCAGTGCAGTATGTGTGGGCCAAGATCCAGGAATGGTTCTCAATTAAGTGTGACCCTTCTTGAGGTTGCCCAGCAATGGCAGGGATGTTTCACAGGGCTTGGTGCCAGCACCTGCTGGAGTAAGTGTCGCTGGCACAGGAGGGACACTGAGCTGGACACAAAGCCCAGTGGGAAGGATGGAGCTGCCCAAGGCTGGGACTGCATGGAGGGCACAGGGCCTCTGCCTGGGAGACACTGTGGGAGACATGCTGTGTTTGAAGCACTGTACCAGGAGGGGAGCGGGCTATGGAGCTCTGGGAAGCTGTATGGAGAGAGGCTGAGGGCTCTTGGTCTGTTCAGCTGGAGGAGACTTAGGGGAGACCTCATTGTAGGTTTACGTTTTTCTTAAAATCTGTAGCAATTTAAGGCCAAACTAATCCTCAAAACCCTGAGGTGAAGGATTTATACAAATCTGAACTGTCACTCTTACAAGACCATTCCCTCTGCAGTTCATCAGAGCAGCTCTGCAGCAGGGCACAGGTGTTTTATTAGACATTCTTGGGGCAGTGTGATATTCTAGGCCTAACCAAATAAAAACTTGAATCTCCTCTCATACTGTGAGAGCTGTTATAATATCAAACTGGACTGAAAGTTTTCTTGCTGTGGAGTCAGTTTTGTTTAAAAATGGCACAAGGGCTTGCTTTTGTGTCTCAGGGTGGTGGGGGTGGTTGTGGTTTTTATGCAGTGAATGGATCAGAGAAAAGATAACTCCTGGACACCACCAAATCCTTTAAAAACCAACCAAACAAAAACACATCCAAAGCAGAAGACCTTTTCATCTATAAAAAGGAGAATTAATTACTAATATACTCTAGGTATTTTAAGGTGAATTTTTTGTTTGCTTAAGCTGTGGCTGCAGTATCTGATGAAAGAAGGTGTCATATGGAAAATTGTTTCAGCAGTCTCAAATTGTAGAACCCATGTTTCAGCTAAATTACATACTTGGATGTAAATTCGGCAAAAGAGCATCAACGGAGGTTTTTGTGCATTTACTCTAACCATTGGCTGAAGGACAGCTGGCCAAGTGTCATCTTTAAAATGATTTGGATAATGTTGATTGGGAAGTGGAAGAGTTAAACCAATTGATTTCATCAGCACTGTCCTTCAGTGGTGTCTGTCCTACCTTACATTAAACCAGTAAAGCAGAATCATACAATTTTTTTATAATTTCCGGTTGAACAATAAACTGAAATACAGAAGTAGTTAATTCTTTCTAACCATCAATTTGATTTACAAATGACAATTACTTTAATGTTCCGTTTTCTCTGATCTCTGTTTTGAGTTTACAGTCACTTCTGAGGTTCTACCCTTCTAACCCTCAGTAGTGGTTTCATTAACTCTCATTACTCTGGCATAATGCTCTTGAATGCTTCAGTGTCAATTCCTCTGAAACAGTATGAAGATCCAAACCTTCAGAAAAGAAAGAATTTTGAAGATTATAATAATCACCCCCTGTCTTGCAGGAATGGGAGGAAAAGGAGTATTGCAGATTTTTAGGCTTCTTTTAAGGAATTTCTGTCTAGAAAAGTAGCTCTCTAACGAGCAATTGAAGGAAGTCACTTTCCACCTATTTAATGATTTTTTTTTTTTGAGACATCAGAGAACACGGGTAATGATGATAGTTGATGCTGGATTTAATTGGTACTTGGGCTGCAAAGCCTTCCTAGGAGTTTGTTCTCCAAAGGCTGACACCCATTATGCTTAAGGAGAAGCTCCAGTCATGCATTAAAAACTGATTAAGACAGAAAGAACAAAGAACAGGAAGAAATCATCAGTTTCCAAAGAGAAGACAGTCACGAGCAGGGGAGGTTGGGATCTGCAGTGTTCAGCATACGTAGATGTGATCAGACAAGCATGTAAACAGTGAGGGTACCACAGCTTTAGTAATTTCTAAAGCCAACTGCAAAAGGTGGGAGAAGCCATGACCCTGAATGACAAGTTGATGAAATAGCAAAATTACAAAAATTCATTGACGTGTGGAGTTCCTGTCATGTGAGAAGGGGCTGCATATATGAGACTCACATTGGCCAAGAGCCATCTAAGAGGGGGGATCTGTGATAGGCCTGCACAATCTGTTCATGTTTCTTTGGAATATGAGAAAGTACTGGTTCAGAATTTTGTGAATTTTTAATTGCTTGCATGGCTAGTGTAAGCAATCACTTGCAACCACTGACACAGACAGCCTTTAAGCCATTAAATGTGTTGAAGCTTTTCCAGGCAAAGCCTGGCAAAAGGACTATTCTTGTCCTTCAATACTCAGAGCTAGACAGTATTTGGAAATAGGATATTTGGCTGCCTCAGTTTTTGTTTGACGTAATACAATGATTTGTATTACTATAGTTAAAGATAGAAAAAAACAGCACTGAGGAATGGTTTGAGAAAGCCAAAATTTCTAGATGTCACAAATTATTTTGCACTTACTACTTTTTTTTTTTTTGCATCTGAATATAAAAAGATTCAGAGATTGAGTGGGCTACAGTCTCTGGAAATCTGTTTCAAATGTTTCCAAGGTTTAACACCCAAAAACGAAGAGACTTGAAGTTGCTTAGGGACAAGGTTGTCATTGGAGTTGTAGGGTGTAGACATATGACAGCTTTGAAGAGAACAGAACATAATGCTTCTCTGAGAAACTGTAGACATGCCACTTGCAAAGGACCATATGTTGCATCTTTTACTCCTGCTGGTGAATTGCTGGTCACACATGAGTCACTTGAGATGGATTAACTGAGAGTTTTGTGGCAAAAAAAATGGTGCAGTGTAATGCTGCCAGGAAAAATAAATCACACCAGTGCATAAAAGTAACTAGTAAAGCAGCATAGCAGAGATCAATTACAATATGAAGTGATTTTTGGTGGTTTTGATAGAAAAACATTTTGGAAAGACAAATGGACAAGATAAGCCTGGCAAATGCTGAGAATGGAAAATGCCATCTGGAAACAGAAACTACAGACATAAATTTTATAGCAACTGTATAAGAGAGATGGAAAATGCCTTCTAAGCCATGAACCTGGTGATGGAGAAGACAACACATACTCATGTGCCTCCAGCTCTTGCAGGCTGCTTTGTAATCTAAGTTTCCAGTAGATGTTTTGATGTTCTTTCTGGCTCTCTTCTGTGCCCTTTGCATGGTGTGTTTTTCATTGCTTCATGTGCGGTGAGAGCTCAGTCAAGAAAGCAAGATACAGTTCAGTTTTCCCCTTGAAACAGTGTTGGCACTCTGTTGTTTCTGTATCTTCTGTATTGTTCCATTTCTTCCTTTCAGTGCTCAGTGAATGGTTTCAAAATAATGGAGCCCATGGCTTGGACAGGTGCACTCTTTAGTCTGGAGAAAAGGACGCTCAGGGGTGACCTTATCACTCTCTACAGCTCCCTGAAAGGAGGGTCTATCCAGGTGGGGGTTGGACACTCCTGCCAAGCAATGAGTGACAGGATGAGAGGACACGGCCTCAAGCTGTGCCAGGGGAGGTTCAGGTTGGACATCAGGAGGAATTTCTTCACGGAAGGGGTGATTAGACATTGGAAGGGGCTACCCAGGGAGGTGATGGAATCCCTGTCCCTGCAGGTGTTCAAGAAAGAACTGAACATGGCACTTAGTGCTATGGCCTAGTTGCCATGGTGCTGTTCAGTCAAAGGCTGGAATGGATGATCTTGGAGGTCTTTTCCAACCTCAGTGCTTCTGTGATTTATGGATGTTAGTTACGTGAACGCCATTGGATGTCTGTGTGTTAGACACCACATTACCTCTCCTTGGGAGGCTGCAGTGGCCATGTGAAGCTGAATTTTGCTATAGCTGGTGCTTTGGTAAGCAGTCTTTGACAAAAGTGAAAAATGAGGAGTCCTGCGTGACCTAAATGAACTGGTGATTGCTAAAAATATCACAAAGGCTGATGGGTAACAGAACTAGTGTAAACTTCAAAGTGGTGATTTTTAAATGAGGGATGGGAAGGATGACAGAGAATAATAGTAAAGGGACAGAGCAGATATGGACCCAAAGAAGGCAAGAGAGAGAGTAAGAAAAAGAGAAAATGCCAGAGGAATAAGGATGATGAGAATGTGTCCTGATGTAACAGGAAAAAGTAGTTTTTATTTTTCTCTTGTCTTCCTCCATCCTGTTTTTCATTAATTTGGCTTTTTTCCAATTTTCATTCTTTTTTTTTGTTGTTTTGCATTCAGTTAATATTCGTTATCTTACAACATCCACTTACCATATCCCTCACCAAAATCCAAAACCCAGCTTCAGAAAATGCAAAGGCATGTCTGCAATTTCTGCATATGTCTTTTCATGGTTTAATAGAAGTTTAAGATTGGTTTAAAATTAGTGAGAGTGATGGCTAGGGACAATAGATACCAAAGTCCATCAGATCGCTTCCCTGGGGACTGAACACCTGACCTTTATCTTCAAAAGAGAGAAAGCTGCCTCTTTTGAGGAGCTAAACCCCCAGTTTTATAATTTGAACTGTGGGAAGAGCTCATCTGCAGAAGGGGTAATGTCTGCTCGAGATGTACGGGTCTTGATTTGTGTGTGCAGGCTCAGACATCAGAGCTTCCAAAAAAATTACCTTCTCAGAGAAACTCAGACTTTCCTAAATTTATTTAGTCATGTCTCTCCACAGGGTAAAATGCTGTGTTGCTTAGTGCCTTTGGAATTTTTTATCACCTTTCCAAACAAAAGATGTGATAATCATGGGTGAGAGGGAAGAAATAATAGAAGAAAATCTCCTCAGACTAGATAATAATGAAGATTATATCTCCACAAACTAATAGGATTTCACCTAAGAATTTGAATAGAATGTGATAAAAATAAAGTTTAAAAGTTAAGCTTTTCCACTGGTTTCTAACGAGCTGTAATAAACCTGTTCTTATAAAATGGGATAAGTATTTTTGGTTCTGATGTTTCAAGGGCCATCTTACATGTTAAAGTGTTTTAACCTGCCTCAAAATGCAGCAATAAAAATATAGTTCTTAAACATTTCCCTTCCATGAGCTGTAATGATAAGTAAGAAATACTAATTGAATTACTTATAGGTCACTTTACAGCTGCCACTTATCTTGCATTATTTACTAGATTGTGAGGTAATAATTCCTCAGCACTGTTTGAAATGGTGCCCTATTACAGCAGTGCAGTTGGGGGAAATCCACATTAAAGCCTGTAATGCATATGTTTTAAGAAATGTGAAATAATTACGTGAAATAATTTGCATAGCATGACATAGCACCGCAGTATCAGGACAAAGATAAAATCAAGACACATATTTTAATAACCTGCACAGTATATTGTGCTGCCTCAAGCTTAAACACCTGAAGCAGAAAACACCACTTTGATTTAAGAGAAAATATTTCATAGACCTTGTGCTCCCCTATAATTTAAATGTTCAAAAAAGAAACATTTAGGGATTTTACCACCTAATTTTCTCCCTGACTATAATGTGAGGCTGGCAGCATTTCTATTCTCCTATTCTTCCTTCTCCTGTTTTTGTTCCCATTAAATTATAAAAGTGGACTGCTTATGTATTTATGTAATAGGTTGCACGAAGGGGTCTCATCTGGATTGTAATACTAAACAATAAATCAAAATGACAAAACCAACCAGTTTCTAAATGGCATACACTTGGATACCTCTAACTTTCTATAAACACATAAAAGAAGACTTTTAAAGAGACCTGTCTAGAATATTATTACCAAAGACATGAAAGCAAGCGCATTTTTTGTGTATCAAAGCATCGGGAGGTTTCACTATGAAGTCAGTTTTAAGAGTAGCTTCAGTAACATCAAGGCTCAAGTGAGGAGACAGGAGTGCAGCTTTGGTAATATGAGAATGTGGTTATAAATGAAAATACATTTTAAACATGGTCAGAGAGCTGATGGGAACAAAAGGCTAATGAGCTATTAATAGTTACTGTAGGTTAATCAATTACATGCTGTTATAAGCAACCTATTAAGCCTGTGAGACACATTATCCATCTTCTTCCAAATGCTTGTGTCACTTACAGATGTGCTTACAGTCATTAGTAACAAGTATTGTTCATATTCGTTTATAAAAGCAGTTAGTGCTTAGTATTTTATAAATTTCCATGGAAAATATGACTTATTAATGCTTGTTACTCATCCCTTACCTGGACTGATTTCAGATAAGTTGTGCTTTAAATTGAGAAGGCCCAGGCTAAGTCTTGGATTCTGCCTAAATTGCTGAAGAATTCATATTTTGTGACTGCAGGCAGGGTTTACAAAGATTAAAGGAAGTCTAGATAACACTGTTATTAAAGGCTTCAGCCGTAGCACTTCCTGCTCTCTATTGCTACCAGGAGCAAAGCCGTAACATTGAAGTGTTACACAAAGATAGGAATAGGAAAATAAATGATGGTGTAGACAAACATTCATTGCAGACCAAGTGGATTAACTGACTTCCAGTGTGGAACTGTTCTAGTATATTCTGTCAGTGTTTTGTCTTTTACAAAGCTTGAACTTGTTCACTGACTGCTTTGTCCAGCAAACTTCCCTGTATTATTGAAAATATTTTTTCTTAAAATGTAAACATTGTTTTCTCATTCAAATACCTCGTGTTATATATTCTCATTTCCAGGGGAGCTCTCTTGGGCTCACCTTTGCTAGTGTTACCACTGGGGAAGTACTTTTAAACTGGCCGAAATTTCAGTTCGTTTTCAGAGAGGCTCAGAAGACTGAGGGGGCAGTTTGTTTTTTCAGCTTTATTGGCAGAGTTGACTGCAGCTTCTATTGGTGCTGGTTTGTATGTGTCTGAGTATTCGTCATTTTTACTGTTTCTATGGAGTACCAACTGATGGAAAGGAGGAAGTCATTCTGCCTTTTGGCAGGACAGTTGCCTGCCTTCTCTCTTGAATACTGTGTCTTGCTTGCAATTAGTTTAAAAATAAAAACCCCACAGCCTAAGAAATCATCTGCTTTTACTCCTCTTAAGATATTGCAGTGTACATTCGAGCTGTTGAAGGGTTTGAACACACATGTTTATGCTCCAGAGTACTAAGTCCTGGTACCTGCTGGGCTTTCTGCACACAGGCAAACCCTGGTGGCACGATCAGTTCTGGAGCATGACTACAGAGTGCAGTCAATCCACATTTGATACTCTCGCTTTCATGGATAAGTATTTAAAATAATTTTAGAATGTTAATTAACACGTGCCTCATTGTTTCTAATACTGGATATGCTGGTTACGTTTCTGTCTTGAGACTATCAAAAGAAAATGATCTCATATAGTACAGAACTCCCTATTTAATAGGAATGGAAAAGATTCATCATGTGCCTTCTCTCAAATCAGTGAGATTTCATATTGAGAGGAATTTGCCTTTTTAATGTGTTTTCAAAAGTAACGTAAAATATGAGGTGAAGAGAGGAAAGCAGCATGGGTATCCTGAACTAAATTGTGAGTTACTGATCCCGCCCCTGATACTGAAGCTAATTCTGGATGTTCTCGGATAAAGCGTATCCCTGTGGAGGTGGGGGAAGCGATGAACGGATGGATACGGGGCTCGCTGCTGTGGATGCGAGCAACCATTCGGTATTCCCAGTCCAGCCTCGGCGGGAACGGGCACGCCAAGAGGCTCAAAGCCAAACACATCGCAGTAGTGGGTGGTCGCTGAGACCCGAGAGCTCCGCCGAGCCCAAGGCACGGCTCCGGTTTCACCCCTCCGGCAAATGGACGCCTCTGAGTGTGAGCGGCGACACCGCTGCTCTCCCAGCCCCGCCGCACACCGAACGGCAGCCGGCGACTACCGCCCCTGCCTCTCCAGGCTGGGGCTCCTTCGCAGCCAGCCCCGGGAACAGCAGGNGGTGTGCCAGCGAGGAGCAGGTGGGTCCCGCCGCATCCCCGCCCCGCCGGCCCCGGCGCTGGGAGCGGCCCCCGCGCCAGCGCCGCTCGCCATTGGAGCCGGGCGCTGTCAGTCGGCGGGGGGCGAGTCCCGCTCCCCGGCAGGCTGCTCCCGAGGGCTGAGGCTGGAGCCGCGGCCGGTTGCGATGGGAAGCGGCGTCGGAGGGAAGAAAGTTTGCCACGCTCGGGCACTGGGCTGCCGGCGTCCGTGATGCCCGGGGCGGGGGGCGGTGCCTGAAGGCAGCGGGCAGCCGGGCGGCTGGCACGCCTCGCTGTCTGCTGTCGGCACTGCCATCGCAAAGTTTCAGCTATTTTCATGTACTCACAGCCAGGATTCTAATTATCAGCCCTCCCCGCCCCCACCTCTCCTTCTAGGTAGGCGACAAGTATTTTTTATTCTGTGGATTAGAGAACTTTTTGCATGGAAATTTACTGACTTCGGAGTGGTCTCCGTTTCGGGGAAAGGGGGGAAAGGATTTCTTTTCATCGCAGATTATTTTTGTTTTCTGGATCACAGGATTTTTGGAGCTATATGGAGGGATCTCAGGATGGTGTGCACCAGGAAAACCAAAACTTTAGTGTCCACTTGCGTGATTTTGAGTGGAATGACTAACATCGTCTGCCTGCTGTACGTGGGCTGGGTGACCAACTACATTGCCAGTGTTTATGTGAAAGTGCAGGAGCCGATCTCAGAAAAAAAGTTAGAAGAAGACAAAGGGGACACTTTAAGGATTATAGAAAGGCTGGACCATTTGGAAAATGTCATCAAGCAGCACATCCAAGGTACCACCTCGCCCCCGCTTGCTCGCCCTCCTCTCCCCTCTCCGCCCGCCGCTTGCCGTGTGCAGCCTCCATCCCCTCCCGCTGTGTCGGCCGCGTGTGCGTGTGTCGCGTCTGTCGCGCCTGTCGCGATCGGCTGAGCCATCGCCAGCCCGGAAGAGCCGGCGCTGCCCGGGGCGTGCGGGATCGCCGGGGGAGCCCTCCCGGAGCCCGGCCGGGGAGCGGCGGAGGCGGGGGGGACCTGCGGGAGCCGCCCCCACCCGAGGGGCTCGGCCTGGGGCTAGAATAAACCTCAGCTCCCTGCCTGCTTCTGCCTTCTTCAAGTAGGGGTGCGCGGGGAGGGCTCGGCGCCAAGACCCGCTTCCCATCTTGCTGTTATTGTCTGTTTGTTTTTTTTTTAATTTCTATTTGTTATTTTTCAAAATGGGTTGCTGCGAGTGGAATTCTTGTTCTCCTCCCCCTTTAAGCCTGACTCTGCTAATCCGTGCTGAGTCTCTGTGTTCCTTGGGGTGATGAAGATTTTCCCTCAGTGCTGCTGTAGTGCTGGGAGCCTCTTGGGATTATAACTGGGGCAATCTCTTTGTGTAATGCCTTTTAATTTGATCTCCTTTTATGGGTGCTCTGGGAGAAGGGTTGAAGTGGGCAAGCAGTGGGAGAGAATTAAGATTATTTTCTGTGAGTTTGGGATTTTTCATGACTTTTGCTTTACTGGGGGATCTCTAGTGTCTTCCTTTTATATTTTCATCATCTGCATGGCATTATAGTGTCACTCTCTTAGCCTGCCAAGTGAATTGGATGGTAAGGAGGCTTGAGGGTAGGTGAGAGCCTGTACAAAATCTAGAGGGACCATCTTTCTCTGCTTTTGCATAACCTCCACTGAATGCTCAAACCCCAGTTCTAGTCTCTCCTAAATCTGAAAAAGAAGACTAGACCATGTGGTGAGGGATAGCTATCACCAGTGCAAAAAAATCTTGCTCACTTCCAGGCAGCTTTGACCAACTGGTCTTCTGGGAATATGAAGCCAGTGGAGCGAGCAGGGTGCGTAATCCCATATGAGTTGGGTTTCCCTGCTGGTCAATACACGTAACTTTGTAGTGCTATTAAAGCCCAGCTACTTTGCTTTGACTTGTGTTAATATCTTTTTAAATATGGCATATCATCATTCATTTTGTATATGCACTCATTTCTCAGGTAGTCTTGTCAGCTTGCTCAATGGAGTAAAATGCTGCTTTTTAGAATGTTTTTTCCCCTTTCTTCCCTGGAGAATGGGTTATAGCAGCTTCTTCAAGTTTTAAGTTCCATCATGCAGACCTTAAGTTTTTCTTGATTCCTGAGATGTATTTTTAAAAGGAAATGTATTCTTGTCTGTGTGCCAGTGGAGTGCACTGTGGAAGCATATATGAAGGCAGGGATTTTTCAAAAGGCTCTGGCTAAGAGTGAGGTACACAAAGTTAATTGACTTCCCTTATGAGGCTGGAGCATAACTCCTTCAGGTTTGTTGGTGTGAAACTCAAATAGCCTTGTTTATTTTCAAGGAAACTGACCACATTGGTGCCTTTGCTCAGTAGTTCTCAGAGTAGCAGAGAAAAGGTACACTTAAATCAGGGGAGAGTATAGCATGGATGAGAGCATAAGCTTTTTTTTGGTGACTATCCATAAGCCAAAGCGGATGGTTTTTTCCTTAAATAGTGCTCATTTTAAAGTTGAAGAGGGTCTTTCAAAATTAACTAAGTGAACAGTTTGGTGATAAGTACTAAAATATTGGGCGGGTTAAAAAAAAGCTTTACAAGCTTCTCATGCCTTATTGAAACTACTTAGTCTTAAAGATAAATAAATAAAATAAAAATCACAGATCCTTAGCTCAAAGTGGATTTTGTGTACTTTCATTTGCCAGACAATTATAACTGGGGTTCTCACAGGAATTCCTGTGGCAGATACTGCAGAACAGGATGTTACTTTAATCAGATTTTCCTTAGAATTGTGAGATGCTGTGAATTCTGGTTCCTGGTGCAAAAATCACTGAAGTTACTGAAAGAAATACCCCAAGCTTGGCTGGGTTTGATTTGAATTTGAAGGTCAGCTTTAAGAAATTATAAGTTTGAGAGTTCTTGCCAGAAATTGAGTAAACCAGCTGCTGTAATGGTTCTAGACATGGTTATAAGGGTTATCTGTAGTTTGCTATTAAAACTTTTCCTTGGACCACTTCTTTTTTGTGTTGGAGAGAGGTCTCAATAGCTCAGATGTTCTGCAGTGCTGAACAGGCATGAAATTAGCACGGGTAATAGAATTACATTCCATAGGATATCCTGCAAATGCCAGAGAGCTTTAGCTGCTGCATTTTACACACGGGGTTGCACTAGTATTTCATTTTAATTTGCTTTCTGATTGAATTGTTTGATTAGATGCCATCTGGGAGTTCCTTTAGCATATAAATTGCAATCTTGTAGTATTTTATCAAGTGTCCTGGAAATAAGACGTGCCTTCATATAAAACCCCTTTTAAAATATGTATTTTTAAAAAGACATTTTCATGGCAAGAAAAGTATCAGACTGAAGAGAGATTTCCAGGTAAGAGTGGTCCAGAGGGAATCAAAGCCTGCATGCCTTGTGTTTGGAAAGGACCGTGTGGACAGGGAAATCCCGGGCCACAGAAAGAAGAATCTTGTAGAGCTAAAGCTCGATGCTGAAACTTGAGCTGTCTGAAGCCTGGGAATCCTGAATTCTTGGCTTGTGGCCAGACACAGCTCACAAGATAGTTTTGGTCAAATGACTTTACCTTTTTTGCAATGATGACGACCTGCAGGATTTTCTGTGGCAGTGTGCTGTGGGACTGTGATGTGAAGTTTACATCTGAATGCTCCCCGGCATTCAGTACCAAGGAGGTTCTCCTCCCCCCCAGCCCAAATCTTCAGTAGGAGGCACATGCTCCATGCTAGCAGGCAGCCCACTGAGAGAAAGTTTTAGTTCCCACCTCCTTTTGAGTTTGCAAACAGGATGGTGTCTTTTTTGAGATTAATTGTGTGTATGTGTTTATGTGTATGAAAGAAACTGAGTGAAAGACCAGATGGGTAGCTTGATGCAAAATGCAGCCCTTTCCATGCCTGACAAAGGTGTGTGGCACGTGGACTGTGTAGTAGCACTGAGCTTTATTCCCAGAAAGTATGCTCTAGAGGGCTGAGGTTAACGAGCATCAAATGAGATTAAAAACTGGGTTCTGTTGAGTTCGCAAGCACCAAACTGGCTCAAAAAACCCCAAACACCCTCACTTTATTAAAATCAATACAAGAGTGCTTCAGACAGATCACAACATATCCTTCATCTTAATAATGCATCATGCATTGGCTCTGACACCAAAAGCTTGCCCTAAGTCGTATGTGCAGTTGGAAGATTGGGTGAGTGGGCAGGCTGCTCTTAATCTGATACTTAGTTTGTATCAGTGACAATGTGAAAAAAACCTAGCAAAAAGGGAGAAATGTATTGGTTTCCGTAGCCTCACTTTAGGCCATCATAGTTTATAGTTTCATTTTCCTTGAAAAGCTAAGCTATGATTAAACCATATCACTCAAAACACCTCTGCACATCATCCTGTCTTATTATGCAATGTCATTTTAGTATTTTTCAGCCTTCCTAGTTTTAATCAGGTGATGTTTGTGTTCCAGACTTATCTTAAAAGATTATCTATGTCATGAGCTTGCTTCCTTGCCCCCGCCCCATTCTTCCTCTCAACCCCTTGGACCTAAACAGAATTACTAAACAGTTAAGACATAGACTAGATCTAAATTGAAGTTGTAACACACACGTTCATTTCTGGACTAGCTGAATTCTTACTTGAGGTCAATAGATGGTTACTACGACATCTATGTCCAACTGGGATTTTGGTCGTCCATCCTTGCAAGCTGCTGCATCTGTTCTTATCAGTGGAATATCAGGCACTGTGTGGACTTACTTGGGAGAATTTGTGAGAGCACAGTTTTTTACATTATCTTTCATTGTGCTGCTTAGAATGATTTGTTGTGTGGATTTACTTGAGCTAATATTAGCTCTCCCACAGTTGGATATCTGATCACCCTCTGTGGTCAGCCGGGGGACGGAGAGGTCTCCAGTGTGTGATTCACTCAGTCCCCATGTCAGGTGTTAGGGTGAAATGATTTGCTTTCAGAAACTGCGTATTTTGAGCTTGGGAACTAGGTCAACCCACATTCTTAATTTTAGCCTGGGAAAGGTTTAAGCAAGTAAATGTTGTGTTTCTTATCTACCCTTATTTCTTGATCTCAAACAAAAAAGGATGTCTTTTGCAGCCTGACTAACTAACCCTAGCTGGGTAAAGTCAGCTCAACAGGATTCAAATGGCCACTCCACCATGTCTCTTACTCCTGAGTTACTTTCCTTTTGGGAATAATTAATGGCTAAATCCCCCCAGCTTATTTCCCTCAGGCTCAAAAGCAATTAGGCATGTTTATCACTCACTGCAGTGTATTTATTCTACTGAGAAACAAATGAGCACTAGGCAGCAGCCCTGGGAACACTCAGCTCTTGCTCCACTGCAGAGGGCTCTGTATTCCCTGTCTCTGTGCAAGCAGAGAGATCTGCTGTCCCAAAGTAGCTAATTGCAATGGAAGCAACTCCTTGCATATGTAAGACAGGCAGGATTAATCCCATTATTTTTTCTCTTTAGGCTGTGACTTCTCAAGTCATTCTAGATGGCTGCATGTCAGTGCAGATTAATTGGAATTTAACTTTCATGTTCTGCCATGCTTAGGGATGAGTGCACTAAAGAAACCTTAGTATAGTTATTTCAACTGGGAGACTTAATTTGGTGTAAATTTTCAAGCAATACTGGAGGTGCAGGTATTTCAAGGACAAATCTACTGAAGACTTAATGTTGTTGATTATGTTGACTGCAACTTGATAGTATATTATTACTATTATTAAAATTACCCTTTTTGTGCTTTTAATATCTTTAGCTCCCTTCTAATTATTTTCTTGGTGGTTCTTCCACTGAGGATTTATGTCACTGGGGTTAGTGGGCAAAACTGAGGAGTGGTAGTTTGGCCTTATTAAGGTAACTGGATTTCATTACTGGATATTGAGTGATTCCTTTCATGATTAAAGTTGTTTTCTTCAGAATGAGGTTTCTGGTTTTTTTATTTTCCATTTTCCTGATTGTCATCTAGATTGCTCTGTTTCTTCAGGTTTATACAATGGGAATGGCATGACAGATTTATTTGAGATTGGTTCTTTTGACAGAAACAAGAAAAGTTTTATTTGGCTACTGAGTGAGAGTGAATGATAGCTTTGTAGTTGGGAAGGGAATTGACCTGGATTCCGTTTCCTTCAATCATGACAATTTCTGTATTTCACATGAAAGTCTTCAGCAGAAGGTTAAAAAAATGAATCGGGAGCAGAGCTGTGACTTCCATGCCCTCTACAACTTCCCTCATTGCTAAGCTAGAAAAGTTTGCCTTTTTCTCTGAAAAAGTTCATTTTTGTTGACATTTGTTATCTCTGCATAATGGCACAGCCTCAGTGGAAAGAGGGGGGTGGTTTTAGTGCAGTGTTTGAGCAGGTGATGTATGGTCTGAGCAGAGATGGAGAGAGCTGTTCTGCTTTGGGTCCTGCACTCAGTGCTTCATTTGTGCCCTCAGGTGTCACTTTGGGCAGCGTTGCTCAGGTTGGCACAAGCAGCCTGCAGCTGTGCAGGAGTTCCAGCTGAGGTCTTTCCTGCCAGCTTGTTATGCCCACTTTAGTACTAATGAGTGATTTTTATCTGTATGACCAGAATAGAGGTAAATAGATCTGAAAAGAAACATAAAGCGAGACCTATGCACAGCCGCTGGGAATTGGGTGTAACATGTGGGATCAGCTTGGTTCTGGGCTCTCGCTCTCTCATGGCATCACGTGAGACAGTTTTTGCCTCTCTCCACCTGACATTGCTGCCTTGCCTGTGACAAGACACAGAAGCAGTTTAGTTTAATTCCGCGTTCAACAGGAAGGTCTTGTCATCACTGTTACATTGTGCAAGTGTACATAAGCTGCAGTGAGATGGGCTAAGCTGATATTATCCATCTGAGTGTCATAGAGACTTGATGTGTAAAGAAAATCTATGGTGATTCAAAAAAGCAAATATTGGGCTCAGATCTTGAGACAGCGGTGGCAGTTGTGAAGATGGCTTAGGGCTTAGCTGCCTCTTGAAGGTGATGGGGGATCTTTGTCATTGGAACAGTCCAGGAACTTGCTCATCAGCTGTTAATGTATGGAGTGTGGAAAGGGACACAATGGGATGCATATCCTCTGTAGCTGGTTAATGGCTGTCCTCGTTTCTTGCAGCTGTAAGATTATGTTGTCAGCCACACTTGGCCTGGAGATCGGAGGCTGGGCACTGTGGTGTCTTAGGAGTGTCCCTGAGTCCAGAGCAGTGAAGGAATTTACTGATCCACAATTAACAAAACCAATGAAGTTTAATTTCTGTCTAATGCAAAAGTGAAAACTAACTTCATATTGCCAAAATTAACTTCATTCCTCTGAGGCAAATCCTTCTTCATTCATCTGCTATATCATTTTCCTTTTAATCATCTCTGGAGGTATTTTTCTGTGCTGCCCGTGGCCTTTCAGTGGTAGCTGTGTAGCCTCTTTAGAAACTTCTGGGCTCCTTCATTTTAGCAACTTGATAAACAGCTCAGTAACAAGCTGTTGGGTTAGTGTGGGCAGATACTCTGGACAGACACTGAAATTCTCAGGTACGTGAAACTAAATGCTTTGAGTTCATGCTGCTGTTATCTATACCTAAATCTGTTCTACAGTTGTGCAATGCAGATGTGTTCTCTGTGCAACAACGTTTTGTTTCTGTTTTCTCCACAAATTTTCTCTGCTCAACTGGTGTTTTGTAACTAAGGTGCTGTTTTTAACCTGATATCCTCTGTTTTCTGAGGGAAGGGGAGAGATGTTTAGGAGCTGAAACCATGATGGTCATTATTACAGTTCTCCAGCATCAAAGCCTTCACTTGGCTTTGAAAATTAACAAACAAGAATATTCTAATTTCTGTTTTAGACTATGAAGGTGGAAGGTCCAAGCTGCTGCCTTGAAGTGCTCTGCCTTTAAAATGTCAATGCATCTTCTCAAGTCTGTGAGGGATTCTTACTATATTCACTACTTGAATTGTGTTTTAAATACATGAGATTTAAAAAATGTATTATTTCTATGACAACAATGCTGTGGCAGCTGGCAGGAATCCCAGCTGTCTTGTGATCAGTGCCATATGAATGTGTAGTGGAACTCCTGAGTCGGAGACCTTCATTTCCATGGGTAAGGTCTGCAGGAGCAGGGCAGAGGAGAGGGATAGGGAGAACTGATACGGCCCCATTTTTACAGACTGTTGGTGGCAGGTTTGACCGGCTGCTGGAGTTGTTTAGAAGAATCAGACACAAGGTCCCTTCTCCCACAGGAAGAGCCCAGGGAGTGTGTGAGTCCTGCAGCAGCAAAATGGTGGTGTGGTGCAGCAGCCACATCTGTTGTCCACTGACACAAATTTGAGGCTGATATGAGCCCTGAAGTGTGAGATTAGAGAGCTCTCCCAGCATGCATGTTAAAATTAGCACATCCTAAATACCACATAATTGCCTAAATATCTGCTTGTACATTGAAAATTCAGGAGCTCAGTGACCTTGTGTGAGTAATGTCAGTAGGGGTGTGGAAATCCTGTTGTAGTTTTGGTTTTGGTATTTCCTATCTCCTAATCAACCCCTGTATTTTAAATGTGAATGTTTGAGTTTTCCTTTTATTAGAGCTGTCACAGGTGATCTCTGAGAAAATAGGATTTCTATAAGCAGCTTTCTGAAGAGTGTAAGAAAAAGATAGTATTTCTGGGGGTTTTTTTCTTCATAGATAAATGATAATTCTAGTCTTCATTTTAGTGAGATAATACAGATTTTTAGATTTGCTCATATGTAATCTGAATCTAGCTAAAGATCTCTTTCATGAATCATCCAACTAATGCAGAGAATTACCTGTTCCTGCTTTCATGGTGGATTCAAATTCCTTTGAAGCTTTTCTTTCTGCGTCAAGTCATGACTTGCCAGAGGCTTTGCAAGAAGATTTGGCATGCTGGAGGTAAAGGTAAAACTGTCAGATAAACTTTTCAAGCACTGCAGACTCAGTGAGCCTGTACTCATCCATACTCATCCATTACAGGATTATCATTGCAATGAAATTATAGTTGGAGAAAACGTCTTTTGGGATTTCTCTGTGCACAGAATAAAAAGGGCTTGCAGAACTGAGCACAGAATCATTTTTAATATAACCTTGTTGTATATATTTATCTTTCTCTGAGGTATTTATAATTTTACCAGCTGTATATGGAATGATCATATTATGCCAGCCTTTCCCTCTTCTACTTGTGCTAACAGGAATATTTTAAGTTGCTCGAGCAAAGGGTGTGGGAGTAGTATGCTGTAATTTCTGTGGAATTTCTGATTAGAAAACGTGTTCACATTTAACAGTTTAGAGGATGAGAAGGGTCAAAGAGGAGAAAAGTACAGCAAAAGCTACAGGCTGCACAAAAATACCTGAATGTTTTATCCTTTTTTAGTTGATATGAAATTGCAGTTATTGAGTGGAAACTATGGTGTCTCCACTGGTGTTATTGAAACTGGAGAAAGTGGTGCTAGTGAGTTTCCATGGAGTGGAAAGGAGCCATGCACCATTTTTGATTCTCTTCTGCAAGCCTTTTGCTTTCCTGTCGCTCTCAAAACCACTTTCACATCTAGTAGATTGCTACAAATATTTGCTTGTTAATTAACCCCAAATCTAGCATTCAAAAACTGAAGACTTCAATCTATTTGATTGAGTTTATGTGGATCTTTTAAAACATGTGTAGCACCTTTAATGAAGTAAGAAATATTTTTTTGCATACAGCCAGACTATTGTAAGCAAAACACTGGGCATGGAACCAAAATTGTGATGCTCTTGGTCTCCAATATTATAATTGTGTGTTGTTGTTTTACTCTCTGGTTTTTCAGAGTTAGAGCTCTGTGACTTCACAACATGATGTCAGCCATAAAGGATTATGACATCATTAAACTTAGCTGTAACTAAATGAGGTATTTCAAGCTTCTGCTTAGCTAATGTTTTCATGTGGCTGTAAAGCTGTACAAGTTTAAAATTAATTTAAAACTGTTAGACATAAACCAAACTAACCAACAATAAAAAAACCCCAAACACGAGTTCCAAAGGGATGTGTAAAGCTGTACACAATGTCAAGAAGACTGGTGAATTTAGGCACTAAAAGCAGCAAGAGCAGAAAAAGCTGTAACAAAATGACAACAGAAGACTCGTGTTTGGATACATCATTCCCACTTTGCTGCCATTTTAACAGGAATGCTTTTGGTATAGAAATAGTTAAATCTCATTGATTTATTTTTATACTTCCGAAAACATTGTAACAGGAATGCTTTTGGTATAGAAGTAGTTAAATCTCATTGATTTATTGTTATACTTCCTAAAAGTGCAATTCTATC
This sequence comes from Gymnorhina tibicen, assembly GCA_013399875.1. Classification (NCBI taxonomy): domain Eukaryota; kingdom Metazoa; phylum Chordata; class Aves; order Passeriformes; family Artamidae; genus Gymnorhina; species Gymnorhina tibicen. The sequence goes on from VXAZ01000189.1 coordinate 18,427, forward strand.
ACACATGAGTTTTCAGCACAGCTTATGTCTTTCTTACATAAAAAGACAAAATTTGTTTGAAGCACCTTCACAGTGCTGATTCTACTACTCTCATTTAAGTACTGAGACAAAATTTTGTATGCAAATGAATATGGAAATATTAAATATATCTAAAATATTTTCTACATGAAATCTCTCTATAAAAATATGGTTAAGCTAAGGATCCATATGTCTTGTCTGGAAGGTAGGAAGGGGCTTCACCATTGCCTGACAGGGGCTGACACGGAAGAGTCTGTGAATGGTAATGCAAGCACCAAAGCAAGAGCTTGGTTAGAGCACATGGGAGTGTGTTTGCAAAATATCTCAGTGTGGTGGCAGCAGGAGAAGGCTCCTGCAGCCTGGAAGTGCAAAGGATGGAAGTACTGCCTGAAGTGTGTTGGAACCAGGTTTTCAGACAGTTGTCAGTGCTCTCTGCAGTAACTGATTAATAGCTGGTGGCTAGGCTGATCCCTGCCCATTTTGTCTCTTTTCCTGGATGATTGCAGAGGCAGGTGGAATACTGGGCCCCGGAGTGAATGGGGAGCCACGCTATTGATTTCTTGTTTGAAGAAGTAAGCAGAGGTGAATGCTTTTTATGTGGCAATTGCCAGCTCTAGAGGGTAGATTTTAATCGATCAGCCCTGGATTCTTTTTTTCTTAATTAAGCTGCTCTTGGAGAATTTCTAAATTTGTGACAGAGTAAATTTCCTTGTTATGAGGAAACCTGGAGACTTGAAAACACGTAAAAGGAAATTCAGTGTTGTAATGTGGGAAACATTCCTTAGCTCCTTGCAGTAACAACGTGTCAATATGTTTTTGTCTGCTTGACAATATGTAGGAAATGCCTTTGATTTTGTAAAATTGCATGTAATTCCTCAACATTTCTTTTGATTCTATTGATTAAAGCTTTTCTGCCTGCCTAGAGACATTAAGTAGCAAACCATCTGCTAAAAGTGGATTGGCAACATTCCTAAAAATTAACATTTGAAAAAAAAAGGTTAGTCTAAATATATTTCAAAGACTGTTTCTATTTGTGTTCTGAGATGAAGAGGAAAACAAAAGCTTCTGGTTTAGTCTGCCAAAAGGTTGTGATACCTGGTGAAATACCAGTATTGTCTTCACACTATGGGGAGAGAGATGTTGGACCGTGGCAAAAAAGCAGAGAGGTGCCAGGAGATGTGGTGCAAAAGTGTCATTACAAACACTGTCCCACGTGGCTGTGTGTTTACCACCTGTATCCCTTTCACAGGAATTGATGGAGAATCAGCCACTCAGCCCAAGGTCCCCTCTGTGTGGCTGTCAGCAGGGAAATACCCTGATTGCAGTCACTAACTCTGTGGGTTAAGTGTAGGTTACAGAGAAGTCCCCAAGCCCCAAGTTTTGCTGAAACAGTGAGGTGGTAAATATAAAACTGGGGTGATCATGGAGAGTGATATTTTTTGATTCTGCTTACTTCTGCTCACCAATGACTTTCTGATTATGGTTTCTTACAAAAAGTTTTGCGTGAGCAGCTTTTGGGGTGTGAGTGGCTGTCCTGAAGCTGAGAACATGCTTACAGGAAAAAGAACTCTCGGTGTGTTTGAAGTGTTGAGTCAACCACTGGGAATGTTTCTTGGCAGGTTAAGAGAAAAAGCTTGTGCATTTAACCTGGCTTTTTGTGGCTGGTTTTGCCAGGTAAGAATGCCATGTAACTTCCTTAAAAAATTTGTTTCTCTGTCTTAGGGAAAGAAGGAACAGAGAGAAGGAGTAACTCAGTGCTCTGTGTGTAGGCACAGACTCAGTGGAAGATAATTCTGGATATTTGCTTCTCCAGCAACTGGATTATCATTCTAACTGTCCAGTTAAGACAAACTTTTAAGTAATAAAGTCATCTCAGAAGGCACTGTGCATTTACACCCTTTCTGTTACTAAAAAACAAGATTAAAGGTTTTTATTTGAAAGTGAGAACAAGGAAGTCCTGGGAACAGCTGTTCTGTCATAAGATTTCTTCCTTACATTAAAAACTTCAAGATACTGATAGATACTATTTTTTTTAGACTACTTTCTTCCCACAGAAGGAATGTAACAGAGAGCCCCTGGGCTGAGCTCTCAGTCAGTGTGATTCTACTCAAAGTTCTTGCTCTAAAATCTTCTCTCTGTTGGACTCGAGTAGATTGCTGTCATGGCTATGCTGCAGTAGTTCATACATCTGAGGCACTGTGGGGCTTGGGAGGGAGCAGAATGATGTGTGCAGAGCAGTGTAAGACGCAGGGATTCACTTCGTCTGTGCCAGAATTGTGCCCTGGATTACCCACAGGCCAGGTCGGGATCAGGTAGGGGGGCTTTACCTGGCCTCCCACCTGTGGAGTTACTTTTTCCTTACCACCACGTATGCCACCGGGTCTGAAGCATGAAGATGGGAAAGGGAAAGAAGACTCAAAGTATTCACAAGTGTAAAAGATGATGTAATTATTATAGGAGTGGCGTAAAATACTTTGTAAAATTACAGGCAATGGCAAATATTAAGCAGTGTGTTCTCTGCTGCCTGTCTATTTTTAAAAGTCGTGCTGAGCTAGCACCCAGGCAGCCAGGCTGTTCTTTGTGTCAATGTGTGCCATGGCGTTGGCTGGCTGTTGTCACAATGAACGTGGTGCAGAGAATGGGAGTGGTTTAGCCACAATGACAACTTGTGACCATGCGAGGTATGACAGGAAAAAAATGATAAAACCACAATGTAGGATGCAGCAGTTTAGCTTTGCTACATTCAGCTAAGAAAAAAGGGTAATTTTGCTCTCAAAGATATTTTTAATGTATCTCTTTTACTCTCCGTTCAGTGTTTATGCTACACATTTATTAAGCGTGACTTTGAATTTGCCTTTCTGCTGTTTGATGAGAACAGATGTTATTTTCTCCCAACTTCTTGACACCTGGAACTGTCAAAATTCCCCATGCTCATTCAATTATCATCCAACAAGCAGGATTTATTCCAGCAATTTACCTAGAAGGACTAATTCAACACAAGATACCCTTTTCACTGCTATTAAAATAAACTTAAGAAGTCCTGTTTATTTCATTGGAATGAGGAGCTGTCTTTCAGATAACAAAAATAAAAATGAAAATGCAATTTTATGAAGTAACCTTAGCCAGCAGGAGTAACACTGGGAGCAGAAGGCCCTGGCTGAAGGAATTTACACACTTACATTTCACATCTTTCAGTTCCAGTACCTTAAGGGGAAGTCTTGCACCCCCCTTAAGTGGACAAACATAATTTTTCTACAGGTAACTATTGTGATTGATATTTGAGGCCTGAGCATGGTGTTTTGGCCACATTCCTTTGCCCAGCACGGAGCAGGATATGTGTTTTCAAGTCATCTCATGTTTAGCAGTGTTTTTGTTTCAACTTGCCTTTGCAGCTCCAAACCCAAAATGTGAACTAAAATGGGTTGACTAGAGATACAAAGGAGGTTGCAGTCAAGCAATTAGAATTTGGTTGAAAATTTAAATAGTTTAAACCACTGCAGCAGTGCCATATGTAGCAGGATGTGCTGAAGGGCCAGTGAAGAGCATGATGACCTTCCCCCCCTTTTTTTTTCCTGTTAATTAACTTAATTAATATATCCTGTTCTCTAGGAGTGTTTGGGGTTTTTTTTTCCCCCCTCCTCTATTAACATTACTATTTAAACCTTGTGCACCTGTGTTGTAATAAGTTAGGAGTTTTCAGCTGGTGGACTTCAGGAACTTGTAGCTAAAAATAGTTAGGAAAAGATAAGTTAACCTATGGGATGTCTGTTACAAATATTCAGGAGTTTCCCATCCCGTACTGCCTATCTCTTTGAAAGAGGTTTTTGAAAACTAAGTAATTGCTGCAAAGGTCTGTGCTAAGCTCTGTAAGCAGCCAGATTTCAGTGAGTATTTATAATGCAGAAGAGTGTAAGGGGGAATGAAAATTCATTTTTCTCTAGCAACTTGATCCACTTACTAAAAAAACATGGAAGGTAAGGTTAGTCTCATTATGTTATAACTTGCTATAACTTGTTTTCCAGAAGTGTGGAAGCAGCCAGTTGTCCAACATGCTTCCTTTCTACTTCCTCAAGAATGCCATTCTTTGAATGCCTCAGTCTTGGAGCCCCATATGGACTTGTAACAAAGGCTCCAAGGCCTGAATATGAGTTGTTTCCATTTGTTCAGTGGCAGCTTCTTGAATGACTTTGTTTGTTGATATATACATTTTAAATTGGCTCTTGATTGCCCTGATGTGTTTTAGGCACTGCCTCTTACCTGACACAAAAAGTGCAGTCCAGTCATTGGACAGTGTGAGTAAAAACCTTCACATTAGAAATGATGACAACACTTATGGCTGTCAGAGGAGCAGAATTTCAGTAAAATGTTCTTTAAAAACTTTAAAGTCCAATTTCTATAGGTCTCTTAGATACATTTTGAAATTTTTTTCTGTAAGTGACTTTGAAGCCTCCACTGATTAATCTCCTTTAATGTGTGTTACCTTTCCAAGAAAAAAAAAAAATTAAATTGCTTGAGGCATACCTCAGAATTTTCCCACAGGGAACTGGAGGTAAAACACCGGCTAATAGAATTCCGGGGAATTCACACAATACATTTTGGTTATTATGTAATTGCTTAAAATTATTACCAGTAATGTTGGCATTAAAGGGAGGAATCAGATATCTTACACTAACCTACTGGGTTATCTCATAAGCTTTCTGTTTTTTACTTCTGAATCTGAATTATTAAGAAAGCAATCCGTGTACCCTTCTAGTAAAACTTTGGAGTCTAGCAGTCAAATTGACATAATCAGAGGTTAAAAATGTTGGGAATAACTATATCCATATAAGTCTCCTCCAGGTAATAGAGGGAGACACTGCAGGTACTCTCTCATGCCAGTTGAAAAGCTACATTTATTAATATTTACTGTTAGACAGTGTGCATGGGAAAGAACACCCACCTGCTCCCAGTGATTTCCTGAACATCGAAAAATTTCAAAAGCACTTGCATTAACCCCAGAACTAAGTCCAAAGGAAAACTGGCATTATCTGCTCTTCTGCTCAGTGATCTGGTTTATTTAATCATGTCCTAGGTCCTTCCTAAGCTTTTGGGAAGAATTCTGAGCATAAATGGGAATATTCATTCTGCTAATGTGACTGCAACATCCTGGTGTGAACTGAGGCGTGTTTCCTTTTCCATCAGCTAAGCTGAATTCTGATTGCAGATGGACGAGAAACTGGGACACGGCAAAATTAGCAGCAGTATTAGTAAGTGAGACAGAAAGTGTACTTTGCTATTTCCAGCTATTGTGCAGAAGATCATCTGAGCTGACTGCCCATTTGCTCAGCTTGATGGGATCACATGGGCTTTCAAAGGTTGGGACCAGGAAGTACAGCAGCTGTTGGAATCCAGCATCTCTGGGAATGGGACAGTGAAACATTGAGCTGGGTCTTCACCACTCCAGTCTTAGTTTCAGGAGCCAGCTGTCCCATTTGCAAGGATCAGAGAATGTAAAAATAAGTGAAAACTAGATGGAAAATTGCCAGCTTGCGTGTGCACACTTGCAGAGCCTGGGAGCCTCAGTCAGTGGAAAGGGGTGTGCTTTTGAGAGGTTTTGGGCTTAATTATGACAAGCTCGGAAATGTCAAAATATACACCATCCCAATGGGACAGATAAAGTTTTCAGTGTTTGAATTCGTGGAGGGTAATTTCTGTTGCTAGCTGAAGATTTTTCCTGTTTACTCAGCATGTGTGGTGCTCCTCACCTATAAGAGCCTCCTTCCTCCTATAAGACATCAGCATTTTACAGCTGAGGGTGGCATTTTTGCATTCTTTAGAGCACTGACTTCACCACTTCAGTTAGCCAGTTGATTTTTACACAATCACATGCCCTTCTACAGGAACCTGAACTTGAAAACAAATTGTCAGTAATGTTTGTCACTGAGCAGCAGAAGCTAAGAATGTGTGTAAGACCTGCTGATGACCAAGCTGCAGTTAAGAATTTTGGTGTATTATTTCCTGACATCTGTGTTTTCTAATTACTCTTAAATTAAAGTCAGCTTTACAAGACATAAGATATTCACTGTGTAGCGAGCACTGTCTTCACTCTGTATTAAGGTGCAAATACAGGCCCCTGAGCCAGTCTGGAGGGGAATTATAACATCCATCTGGATTTGCAGTTCTTAGTTTGCAGAATGCTCTCCCAGACTTCCGTTTGGACCTCCACAGCCATTACAGCAGGATCATTATTGCTAATGGGATGATCAGGAAAGATGAGTGTCTAGTGAAAGCCTGCCTGTTCGAATAGCTGGGATCCAGAGTAATTCTTGCAATGAATGGTCCTGCCTCCTTTGGATATTACTGGTGCCTGTTCTACCAGCAGGTGGGGATGATTTTTCTTCCATTCTGGCACAGGTGACACGTTGAGCTTGCTGAGCTGATTAATATCCCTAAACAAAAGCTTCAGTGTTTACTCTTCTAGAAGGAGGCTTGTCAAATTCAATCAGTCATTATATTTACATGGCAAATGGTTTTTGGGATATATTGTAATCAGCCTGTGTATGAATATTTTTCTGAAACAAAGCACAGAAGCTTGACACTGTTTGGGGCCCTTTGCAATAAACAGAATGGCTAAAAGAATATTTGCAGCAGGAAGATAAATGTTGTTACAGTTTTAATAAGTGCATTTTTTTCTTCCATAATGGAAATTCTTTTGCTGTGTTTGTTGGGAATCTTCTTTGTCTGAGGGCATACTTATCTCCTCTTGCTTAGGGTCAATTTATATGCTAACTGCTTCGGTAAAATGCCAGGTGACCTTGTGACGATTCTGTACGCATTTGGACTGGGGCCCTTGTGGTGTTTGTTTCTGTCACTAGTTTGGCTGAAGTTCCTTTTCTTGCTTTGCACTGCACAGGGAATACTACTATATACTTTTAAATTCGTAAAGAAGAAATAAAGATGGGCAAGAAAGGTGCTGTGTTTCTTTTTGGGAACAGATTTTTATGGTGCAGAGGTAGTTTCAATCCACCCTTTTGAAATTGTGTGCTATTTCAAGGTGGCAGAGCAGGCGCATTTGCCGGGTTACCATGTCCTGTTCAGGAAGAAAAAGATAAAATTGTGCAGTTTGGCCTAGCAAGGGAAACTCTGATAGTCCATCAGTTTTTGGTACTGTCAGCTCTGTACTTTGTATTACCTTGGCAAAACTTCAGCTAGCAGGCTTTTGTAGAGTTATGGATTGTCTTGACAATGACTGAAACTTGTAAAAAAGTCTTATTTCATTTGGTGACTACAGAATGGTTGCTTTGTAAAGCATGTATTTTCTGTGGTTTTCTGTAATGTAATTTAGTGCTGTAGCAAATGTTTTATACCTTGTTAGGAGAACTTCCCCAAATGAAGTCTGAAAATTCACTGTAGAGGCACCAAAGCCATTAAGAACTGCAGCAGTACTATACATGAACAAGAATTCCTGCTTGTTATGGTGAGCTGATACTTTCACAGTAAAACCCATTTTAATTCATGCCTTAGTAAGAATTGCCTAGCAACTTATTGACAGAAGGCAATTTTTTTCTTTTAAAATTTCACTTTCATGAAATTCTTTACACATAGATTACAAAAATCCCCCAAATAACCAAACCAAACCCCAAACCAATGTAATCGCTTAAATCTTTCCCTAGAAGAACAATAAAGACAATTCTGCTAGGTAACTAGGAATATTTTGTAAATTACTACAAGCTTTAAACACAACACTGTAAGGAACTGCAGTTTAAAAATTCTTGATTTTAGCATTAACTTGCTAGAGTAATGACAGATATGAGGGATATAAATAGAAATTCTTACGTGTGAATACAAAACCTCTTAAACCCCACGTTTGCCAATTTTTTAAGGAATGTCTGATCTTAATGTATATTATTGATTGGTTTTCCAACTCAGAAGCTCTGCTTAATAATTAATACATCTCTCTCCAGGAATCTCCAGTTCCTAATGTGTGTTTAAAAGCAAAACTTCTTCCCTTTCTCCCCCTGCCTCTGAGAGCCCTGAAACACTGACCCTTGGGCCTTTGCCTGACTAAGCTGGTGTTTACTCAGAGCTGCAGTACACCCTATAGAACAGCTGGGTTGCCATTTACTCTGTTAATATCTTAATTTCATTAAGCTTGTGCTAATGGCCTCAGAGCCATGAACACTTTCCTTCTAATGGAATGTTCCGAGCTATTGATTCTTCGGCTGACTTTATTGTATGCCTTAAGGTACAAGCAAAGTCACGGGGGCCAGCTCTTTGTTCTGCAGATATACCCCAGAAGTGCTTCTGTACAGTTCAGAAAAAGTATTCCAAATCAAGCTGCCCACCCCTAAGTTTCACTGAGCTTTAGGTGCTCGGGTATTTTAATAAACAGGCTTTACTGAGAAAGGAGTTTAATGAATGGAAATGCACATTCTGTACATCCATTTCCTCTTCCACACACAGATTTTCCCATAATGACTCTCTAGAATAGAAGCATCCAAGATTTGCATGTTTGATTTTTCTGATCTTGAGAATGTATGCGGCTTTAGATTAACCTCCCAACTGCCTTCTAGAAGTCACTTAAATTTTTTTTTTTTTTCCTTGTACTGGAGCTGGAAGTTTTCCAGACAAAATATTTTATTTTTTGAGCTGCATAGTACTTTTCTCTTTCCTTAATCCTAATGACTCCTGCAATCCTACGGGCTTGGTCAGTAAAGCCACAGTCAGCATGAGTGACACTAGGATAATCTGCTTCACTATGCATTTTGATAGAAATTAATTCCACTCTGACCCTGTTGTTTTTCCAGACCAATCTGTAGCTTGTTCCTTGACCAATTTTTGAAAGCTGTGGCTGGAGCAGTTACTGTTGAGTTTTTATGAGCATAGAAAAGCCCAGGTGGTTTATTCTGCATACTCAAGATTGTTGTGAACATGTAGTATTTTCTTCTTACAAGTTTTTTTTTGTTTTGTTTTGTTTTCTTCAGTCATATAAGAGTAAGAAAATGTGTGTGCAGAACATTAAAATTTATTGTGGCAGTCGAATTGATGAGTTCAGCATATCCCTGTGTGCCAGTTAAGATGGAGAGGGCAAATGTTAGTTATTCACCTTGGGAAAAATGCATTTATTCCCTTGCAAAAAAGTCCAAGGTAAACTTTGAAAAACATTTCTATGAAATAACTATCTTGAGAGAGCATTTCAGTGCAGCTTTTCTGTATCTTTATTTACTTGTGCAGCTGAGAGGAAGAAGGGGGAAACAAAACCTCCACAGGAATGTATTTGTACAACAAAACAGAGAAAAACATATACTAGAAGCTTGCTTTCTTCCTACTGCATTTACTGATTCAGTAGTTTTACTGTGATAACTTCCAGAATTTTGCCTGAGGTTTTTCAGTTGATCACAACTTAGGGGAAAAAATAAACCCACACCAAATCCACAAACTTGGACAAGAGTGTGCTCCTTTCTCTGACTTGACGAAGGGTAGGATTTATTTTAAAAGGTGTGCTTAGCCTGGGCTTGACTTCTGAACTGAACTCCTTCCGCCTTGAATGCGTGTGGTGGGGTTGTTGTTTGTAGCTTGGGAACAGTGCAGAGAGCAGTGTTCTGGGCATCACCTGCATTTGACATTTCCCCCTTTACTGCTTCTGTGCCTGAGGTTCGTGAGGATTTGCTGTTGCAGGCAAGTGTTGAATTAAGATCATCAGTGAGCAAACTGAGTAATTCTCTCAATTTCTATATCTTGTGGTGTTGTCCAGAAAGAGGAAGACAAGGAAGTCTCAGTGTCGCAGAGGGTCTCCTTCTTCAGTCTCTTACATTTCTTTCTGAAAGTTTCTGTGAGACTGAAACCTACCTTAGAGCAAAGTTTTGTAATAATACTCCAGTGACAAATGTACTTGTGTCTTTTGCTAATTCCTTGCACAAGTCTGCTGAATGCTGCCCTGAATGGTTGGATTTTGCATGAAAGCATAGAAGATGGGAAAAAGTAATAGAAATGCCAAAAAATCATTTATTGTTTTCAAAGAAACAAAAAAGAAAAACCAAGACTTTAATTTTTAAAGGAAGTGTATTCTTAAACTTAACTGTTTCAAATTAATTCTAATACCATTTTGATTGGCAGTGTAGGTGACTTTGTGTCTCAATAACATTTAAATATTTTGTTTCACTTGGGTAACTACCTTGCATGATAATTTTAAAATTGCTCATTAGAAGTCAGTGCTTTACAGGAACTCTTCTGAAGCGGGAACAGTCTTTCTTCTGCAGAGCGTAAAGAAGCAGAACCATGCACAAAGTGGATACTTTAAAAAAAGATGTTCATAGGTCTAGTGTGAGCTCTGCTTATTTTTCTTCCTGCTCAGAGATGCCTTTGTTCATAACAGAAGAGGACTCTGCACTGTATTAATGTTTGCCTTAAACCTTGAGCAGCACTGGTTTTCACTTCCTGTCCCTACTGGGACCATTACAGAGAGTGGGGGAAGGATTTAGCTGATGCAAAGTTTGTGTCAAGGCTCCCTGTAAAGGAAGATGCTCCACTCAACCCAGGCTAGAAGCCTTTACATTTCTCCATGAGAGCACCTGCTTCTCTCCACCAACAGTAGAGGGACTGAAGTGTAATAACCCTCATGCAGACCCCTGCTGTAAAAGGAGCTTAAGCTGACTCACCCACACGTAGATATCCACTTTGTAAGTGTTTACTGCCAGATGAGATCAACCCACTTTAAAGGTTTGTCAGTCTAAATCTCTTGAAATCAATAGAGTTAATTATGTGAGTGAGGTTGGCCAGTTTTAAGCTATGTCTTTTAGCAAGCAAAAAAGCTTGTTTTTCCTTCTCTGCTAAAGCAATATTTTGTTGTGTGTCATGTTAGACATTAGCTCCTCTTATGAGGTGGTGTAGACCTTTTAGGTTGGCTGGATCAGCCATGTATGAGGTGTGCTGTTAAAATAAATGCAGTCCCAAGATGTTTATCTCAGTATTTTAGCATGAATATTGTTGTCTGTTGTATTTGTGAATATATATATATATATATATAAATGCATTGTCATACTGGCTCTTTGTTCTGGTTGCATCTATAATAATAATAATACCAGCGAATAACTATTTCACTGGTAGTTAAATCTTCATTGTACTGAGCCTTTTACTTGGGATACTCAGGCTCATTTAAATAAAAGAGTAGACTTAGGATGTATTGTGCACAGTTGGAGCATTGCTGCAGAATCTCAACCAGAAACCAATACAAAAGACAGGAGGCTAGTAAGCAAACAAGGTATTTCTGTGCAGGCTGGAGATATTAATTTATCTATACAAACTCAGGAAATTATTTCTGCTGCCATTTGGGAATTTTGAGCGACAAGCCATTATGAGTACTAAAAACCAATTTATAGTAATGCTTCAGTTCTAGCTTTTCCTTTAGGCTGCTGCTTCCACTGGGGAGTGGGAATGTGAGACTGGGTTCTTTTGTTTTGTGCAGATTTCAGTGCAGCATCACAGAGATAACACATCACGTGTGAGGCACAAGTTCTCACTTTTTTTTCTTTTTTTCTTCTTTATCCTAAAGTATTACACTAGTGCCAGGGTCACCCCAGCATGCTCTGCTACAAGCTTGCAGTTAAGTTACAGCTTATCTTAAAAAAAATCCCAGTATTACAAAGAAGCAGTCATGGACAGGAAGGATTTGTTGTGTTTTGTCCTTATCGTGGAAGTTACAAGAACAGGAAGGTTTTTCCCTGGGGTACAGCAGGACCTGCTGCACTTTATGGCTTGGAGATGAAGGGCATTTCCCAAAGCAAGGGGATTATTTCTCCTGGTGAAGAAATTACGTTCTCTGATAGGGTGGGAAAAGTGACAATGGAAAGCACAAGGGATTGATACCCTTGGCTTCAGTGGGAAGTGGATGTTGGCTGTTATGGGTACCCTCCGTGCAGTTTGGGTGGTTGCCAGCCTCTGTTTATATAACGGGAAAAGGAAGCCACACACTCTGAAAACAATTTAATTAGACTCAGGTCTCAGGGGCTACTGGTCTGGTGGCTTTCACAAACACTGAAGGATTTATTTGTTCCATTAAAAAGTGAAAGCAGGGAAAATAATAAAAATGGGGGGAAAGAATACTTTTAAATGCTGCCGGTTAGCAGGAATTTGTAATGTAAAGATGATGGAATGTGTTGATTTTTAAAGGCTTTTTCTAAAGTCCAGGATGTGCAAAAAAGATGTTGAAGTATGAAGTGTTTCACAGGTAACCTGAACCTCTCTTAAGGTCATTTTAATATTTTGTGTGTCATCCCTTACCTGCTGGAGATCCAAAAGGGCATCTGTTGTTCAAGCCAGTGCCATATGCCAGCATTTGAATGTGCATATTGGTTTTTAAGGAGGATAAACCCCCACAAAACAGTGATGAACTAGAAGCAGCTGATGCCCTGTGATAGCACAGTTTAAAATTCTTTAAATAGCCTCCAGTGCTCTTGAGATGAAGTGAAAAATAAATTTGAGTCTGCATAGCTGAGGACACGTTCTGCTCAGTGTACATGGTGCCAAAGGCTGTGCTGCTCTGGACTAACCAGACCTACCTCATCTGGACATCCAGCTTTGCCGTGTGCTGTACCAGCCCCTTCAGAGCCGGTTTGGGCTTCTCTGTGCTGGGTTTAAATGCTCACTTCCAGCAGTGCAGTCCAGGAGGGGTGGTTCTGGTAGTCACAGTGCTAGGCTGCAATTTAGAAAGCCTGGGTTTAGTGCAGTTCCATGGGTATATACGTGTTTTTCATCAGCAGACAAAACAACCTAATGAGCTGGACTGGGTAATGGCAAGATGAATACAAATAGCCCTGTGCTTTAGAATAGCATAATGCTATGCACAGTTGCCAACTGGTTGTCACAACTTGTTACCTGCCTTGGCAATGTCATGCTACAGGTTTGGATGTGTTTATGACAGGAGAGAGTCTGAAGATCATGCAGGTCTCACCTCACTGCTTTTTTTATTAAATATTTACCTTTCATATTTTTCTTCCGATTTCCCTGTGGATACCTTTTAAAGTTTTTTCAGTGTCAAATTAATTTTATTCAGTGTATTTATCTACTTCTAGAATGGCTAGGCATAAAAAGGGAAGATTCAAGGCAAAAAAGAAAAAGCAAGCAAGCAGCAGATTCTGGCACACTGTGCACCTTGATGTTAAATGGACACTTAATTTGGGGCATCAGGCAAATTAAAGCTGGTTGGTTCCATCCACTTTAGTTCTGGTTGTATATAAAGAGTTAAACAGTTGCTGCTCATTATATGTAAGATACTAATTAGGGTGCTTAAGCTGTGTGTGAAACAACATATGGTATGTGAACTCATAAAGGAGACTTTTCTGGTCATAGGATTCATTCATTATTTGATAAGAATATTTAATTTATTGACATCACAAAATGAATTAATTCAATTAATTAATTTTTAGACTATTTTATGAGCTTTTCATATGTAGCCACAGAGGAGGTGATTGTCCAGTGGTTGCCACCAAAAGTTCAGTCTAAAATTTTTGTGAGTTTGCAGCCTCTGACATTTTTTTTCTTCAGTAGAGAATTAGTTCAGTTCATGGTGTTCCAAACTCCTAATGCCATTATGTCAATCATGATGGTTAGGAATGAACTATATTGTTTAATTCTACTTTTGTTAAGAAGCATTTGTTGAATTTCTTGGTTTGGCAGGGCTGGAGGAGCACAAGCTCTTTCTGAGCTCTGCATGGAAGAAAGTGGTAGTAAAAGGTTTTTAGTCCAGAAATACATTATGCCCTTTGCAGATGACATTAGGGAAGAATAGCTACTCTTCACCTATGTGGCCATACATGACGGAATAAAATTGTCCCAAAATGTGACAGGGAGTCCTGAAAGTATTTGTGATACAAGTAAGCAGTTTGTGTTAAGAAATTAATCTGCACAGTTGGGGCTTTTCTAGGAAAATCTTGTTGAATTGCCAAATTTGGGTAGACATTTCAAGGCAACAGCTATTTCTGGTTCGTTTGAGGCTGGCAACTGCAGTTGTCTGGGACTTTCCAAGAGCTGCTTATCACAAAGTGTTTTACCTTCTGCCAGCCATAAAAGTTGTTATTGAAATGAAAGATGTTACCAAGATTCATCAGGAGATTTACAGGGCTGTGACTTTATTGAATTTCTCACCTCAGACAGACAATGAACGATGTACTGACCTTGTCTCTTGGGATTTTCTGTAGATTAATGTCTTCTGCACTTTTTCTCCTGCTTTTGTTCTTCACCCTTCCGGTAAGTCCTGCTGGCTAACTGTCAACGCCTGGAGATATTCATGGATGATAAGCCCTTGAGATTTCTATCCCAGCAACACCTGAAAAACAAGTACAAATTCTGAGTTTCCAATTGATGTTCAAATGTAATGAATGCCCCTATAGACAAAAAGCAGCGCTCATTTGAAAGCCCTGGCCTTTCCAGACCCCTCACTGAATTAAACAAGCAACCTGCTTGCATCTGTAAGAAGGCATGAACTAAGAAAATCAGGTTTATTTTGAGGCTACAGTTTTGGCAAACTGTACAATCAAATCCTTCCCATTTCCAGAACGGGCTTGGGAAGGAAGTGGCTTCTCTAAGGAAATAATTCAAAGCCTGAGAGATGCGAATATTTTTATGGTATTGATCATTAATGAAGTCAAGGGGAAGAAAGGTGTGACTATATATTTTTTTTTAAAGGAAATTTGTTTGCAAAATGTCACCATTATTCTTCCTAACTGAATTGGCACTCTTCTTCTGGCAGCTAAGACTGTCTGCACAAAAATAAAACCTGGGTTCTAATCTTGCTTGTAATAAAACAAATGTCCCCAGTTAGTGTCTGCCAATATTTGGTGTTGCTAGAGTGCAAATCAGTTTAATCTCTACATGCTGCAATATCTAGAGGAGTATCTAAGGCTCCAGGCTATTACTTTAATAACAGCCAGGACTTAGCAAAGACAGTTTTCTTTGAGCCCTGTATTTTCCTGTCTTTGTACGTGGTCTTCTTATAGTCTGGGCTTGGAAATCTTGCAATTAAAGTATCACTATCCCCAAAGACTGATCTTTTAATTTGTAGTTTTAAAGCAGTCTCTTTTCATGAAGTAAAAGGAAATTGCATATAAATATGAGAACCTTTTGTATAACTGGGACATTGTACAACACTAGACCTAACAAATGCTTCCTATTGTATAGACTACATGAATATTTGATTTGTGAACATTCAAAACAGAATGATCTTGAATTTATTAAGCAATGAACAATTAAAAGAAATAATTGCAGATTAAATGTAGGTGAAGTTATTTGAATTGTAAACTAGAAGAAAGAAATTCAAGGTTGTATAAAGTCTGAGTTGAGGATCCCTTCCTGTCATATGCGTACGTTGAGTTTGGGAGCATAAGTTCATGTTAAGTCACATATAAATTAAGGCTGACATTATACTGGCCTATCTGGCACCTCTGAATAATTAACAGAGGGGAAAAAAGAATTGTGCAGTAGATCTTGGGTTTGGCATTCCCTAAATTTAAATACCTGCTTCTGAATATATCACTGTACGTTCCACTTCCTCTCAGTCTCCTTACAAATCCTCTTACATCTGGTCATCACCATGTAAAATTTGGATTTTCACATAACAGTGCGCTACAGCCAATAGAGTGAAACTCTCTTAAAGTTTAAATGCTTAGGAAATAATTTTCTTTCAACTGGGAACTGCAGAGTAAACTGAAGGGGGAAATTAGAAACTTAAGTTGTCTATATTGTGTAACATCAGTCCGTGGAATCATTCTAAATTTTACTGTGAGTGCTGAAACTTGTTACTCAAAATATGTTAATGTATGGGTGTACACATATATTTTCCATTGTGATGGCATCAGGTGGGACCTTTCTGGAAGCAGCCCAGCCTGGTGGGGAAATGGATCTGGGATGTGAGAGTCTGTCCCTGATGCAGCTCCGGAGTAGGGAATGTGAAGGCTCTGCTTCCTGGTTTGGGTAGTCGTGATTCAAACCTCCAGGACTAATTCGCCTCTCAGTGGGAGATTTTTCTCAGCTGCAGTCCAGCTTCAAATCTTACTGTATCAAAAGTAAACTCTGAATCTCAGCAGAAGAGGCTGGCAAGTGGAGCATCCTCCTCATTTTAGGGGACAGGTCTGCTGTGGCAATGTGTGAAAAAGCTACAGTGAACAGAAGTATAGCACGTCGCTCGTACTGCATCTGCTCTCCAGAATTTTTGTATGAAACAATATTTTGTTTCAAAATTTCCCTGAGTTTGGCCAGGGTAATCTTTTTAAAATAAGGACAATTAAAGAATTAGGACTAGAGTAACTTCTGTACTGCAGTGCCAGTAGCTACTGACTTTTGTACTGCATCCAGGAGCTGCTGACAGCTGTAGTGTCAAAACATTTCAGTGGTTCTTCATTCAATTTTATTTGAATTTTTTATTCAGTGAAAAATACTATTTCAGCCTTACAGTCAGTCTGGGGTGAAAACAAATTATATTTGTGAGTACAAACAGTGTTTACAGGATAAACAGTTACTCTGTGAACCATGTGTAGTTATTGGTACCAACCCCATTATGTGAAAGGTAGACAGAGACACCTTAGATGAGAAAGCTGCTCAGTTTTTGAAAGAAATCACTTGCAAGACTGAGAGATTTGGGGTTTGGTTTCTTTTTGTTGGTCGTAAAACAAACTGCAGGGTTTGCCTGTGAGAGTAATGGAAAGTTTATGACAAAAATCTTCTGTAGGAATTAGCGCAGAGGCCTGGAACAAAATTTTAAAGCGGTGATGTCTCATATTAAAAGTGATCCCTTTGTCTGGTCTTGGTTTGCTACAAGAGAGTGTGTATTGGAGTTTGTCAGGGCTAGGAAGATGTATTTAGTTTGTATTCAACCAGCAATCAATTTCAAGATACAGATGGCTAAAGGACATGATAATTCAGTGTTATTTGTCAAAAATGTGTACTGTACCATTTTTTTTCAGGCCTCTCATTGAGTTTACTGAGATATTAGGCAAACATCTTGAGGGAAAACAGTAAAATTGAGAAGACCTAGTGATTCATTTCATGTAATTGGAATTTATTTAAGACTCTTCATTTTTTCAGCCAGCTCTGGTAGAGATGTAGCCTTTGGAGGGCATAATGCCTGTTAAATTACCAAGACTTCTGCTCCTTACAAATGAACACGTTGGAGCTTTAAAAAGAGAACTGCTCTTTGAAACTGCTGAATAGTCTCATGCACAGGTTTTTCTGCTGCATGATCTCTGTACTCTGCTTAAATTACCTTTTAAAAGTTTCGAACTTATGTTGAATTTCAGTCATCAAGAATTTTTTTTCAAGAGTGAAAAAAATTCTTCTGTGTAGCTCAGCGAGTGCTGGATCAGATCTTAGACGTGTCAATTCTGCCACTGACTTCTGGGTTTGCTAGTTATTAGCAAGAAGAACTTTTAAGTACCTTGTAGGAAAGTGAGAATTAGGAAAAAAAAAAAAGTGGGGAACAATATTGTTTATAAATCTAATCTGTAACGCCTTTTGCAGCTGTCCCCGTGGTGAAGCAGATGTTTCAGGTTGTTGTGGTTTAGTTGGGGAGTTCTTTGAGGCAAATTGAGTTTTGACTCTCGGGGATGTTTGATTGTAAGCAGTGACGTTTGTGGTGATGGGCAGCTCCTCTGGCTGAGGAGCTTTCACATTCAAACTTTTGCAAGCACTGGCCTGAATTAACAGCTCATAGGAGGGCAAGAGCTGGGGCAGGGCAGAGCTCCAGTGCTCCCAAAGAGCAGCCCTGTCTGATCTCCCTGCTGCCCTCCTGCACCTGTTTGCATTTTCATTTGCCAAAGTCCTTTGGTTTCCGTGATTAATGGGGTGGCTGCTCTGTGTAATTAGGACATCACATATGTATTTTTCTAGTGTTTTGATTTGAAATGTACTAGCTGTTAGGGAATCATCAATACATTGCCTCTGATGTCTTTCCAAATGCAAATTTAAATCTCGTATTTGTCTGCAGTAATTCGAAAAATAAAGTCAATATTTGACTTTTTCAAAAGTATTACCTCTTTTTCTTAATCTGTGTTGAAAGTTGATGCGGTTGTTCTTTTAGTGCAGGTTTTCAATTTCTAACTAAAAAAGATATATTAAAAAGGTGTTTAATGTAGTAGGTTTCATAGCAGCTTTATCTTCAGATATCTGTGGGTCTGGTTTCGAAAATGTTCGTAAGTTCCATAAGCATATGAGTGGGGTGTTTTTCTGGGTTGGTTTTTTGTTTCCCATTGAAATCTTGGTATTTTTTCCATTATACAGTCATTCCACACCACCAATAAAAGTAAATTTGGTGTGGGAGGGAAGTCATCAAGGCAAAATATCTTTCACTAGTAGGTAAGACAGGATCCTTGAAAAGGAATTTGACCTTGTTCCTGTTGGGTAACTCCTGGAAAGGCTTTAATAGGTATTAAATATGCACTCCCATAGGCCTGCAGGCTGATGGAAGGGACAATACAGGAAGATTCTTATCACTTCTGGGTGACAAGTTTTCTTGCCATCTATCAGCAGCAAGTGCAGCTGTGCTTGCTCTATCACATTCAGGTCAGCGCTAAGAAGACAGGGCTGTGGTTTGGAAGGGCAGATTTGGATGCAGTAGCTGAAGCAGTAATGGTCCCTGACTGCTGTGGAAGTCACTGTGCTTTCAGCAGGGATGGGGGAACAGAAGATATATCCAGTCCTGAAAAACCCAGGCTCTGGGGGGGTAGCAAATGCTGGCAGAAGAACATGGAAAAGAGCTGGTTCTCCGACCACTTCAGCTGTCTCAGGAGTAACTGTCTGTGAGTTTGGGTTACATTCTTCTGCAGTGAAGCTGCCCAGATGAATTCAGGTGATGCTGGAGACCTGGACAGTGTGGAACTGTGCCCTATTTTTAGAGCCACAGTGTTGCTCGGCTGTCAGAGTAGAGGAAGGGAAAGGAGCTGTGTGTGTACAAGCACAGCACTAACTCTTCTCCAGCTCCAGGGCTGTGTTTGCTCCCACTGTTATGATGTCTGGATGTTTGCAATGTATTTATCCTCACAGCCTTCCCCCTCAAATGGGAAGGTGCTGCTCACTGCAGTTTCTCTGATAGGGAGCAGAGATGGATGGGTGCAGATGTGTGTGCCTGAGGGTGTCTATGGAAGTGCTGCAAATTGAATCTGAGTCTCTGGACTCAGGGGTTGATACATTTAATTGCTGTCACATCCCTCCACCTTTGAGCTATCCTGTGTTGTTGTGAAACCCTAATCGTGCTGAAGCGGGCTTGTTTTGCTATTGCTTTCTAAATCTTCTGCATGTACCTGGGCATTGCTGAAGTACTCTCAGTCAAAGAAATGATTCATGCCAAGGTGAGTTATCTGGTTTTACATTTTTTTTGTTGAGAACCTAACCTTGAAGTGCACATTTTGCACTGAGCTGAGAAATTCTTTGTGAACTTCATCGATTCCTACCAAACTGCAGAACTTCTCTGACTGATAGAATTCCATTTTAACTCGTCTTTACCCGCTTTATTTTCCCAGTTGTCAGTTTAGATTTGTATTTGTTTATATTAACTTTAAACAGGGTTTTCTGGGTGTTCTTTTTTATGAGGGTTTTAGCCTGTTACCATCCTGTAAATGCAGAAAGCTTCTCAAACTATGAGCAACCAATCTTCTGCTTGGGTGTGTGAAGCTGCTTCAATATTAAAAAAGGAAAAATATTTCCATAGCAACCCATTAGAAGCACAGAATGTTTTTGCTGTGTAGGGCTTTTGTTGTTGATGGTGTTACACCCTTACAGTGGAGATTTTTGACTGCTGTAACTGAGCCATAAAAAGTAGCCAGTAATAGCACAGCAACATTTGTTTTTCTATTCAGGACTTTGTTCTGCGTATATACTTTTATAAATAAATGGAAGCTGTTATTAATGAAATTACCTCAGGTTTCTAAAACAGCTACCTATTTTGCCCACATTATCCAGCATTTCTTTTGAGTCCTGATACAGAAGAATCAACAAACCCGCAGAGCAGAAGATGAGAAAGCAAAAGGAAGTTAACCACCACATTCAAACAGCTGGATGAGCTACTCTCTATCTCCCCAAAGAAGAAATATGCTTTAGCATTATTTTTCATTAAAGGGTGGATGTACACCACTGCACCTGTGCTAGAGTACCTCAGGATAATGGAATGAGCCTAAACACTCAGTTTCTGCTTTGGTTACATAAGGAAGTTGCACATTCCCATCCAAAGCAGCCCTGTTTAATTCTTTTTGGGTGGTGTTCCAGGTCATTTCCAGTCATTATGGGTGGGCAATAATAACAAGGAAGGCTCTGGACTTTCCCAGTCATGCTTTGTTGTGTTGCCACGTTAAATAACAGTCGGCAACAAGATTGCACTTGGCTTCATAAGCAGAGTGACAAAACACTGCTGCTCCTGAGTAGCTCCTTGTTTCACGACTGTGCTGGTTAGGATCCCTGTTGCAAGATGAGGAATTTCTTTTGCCATCTGGTTGGCTGGAGGCTGGGAGGGAGGGGGTGTCTCAGGCTGCTCAACCTTTCCTTTTGGTTGTTGTTGTTATTATTATTATTACTAGCATCCATTTTTCTGCATTTAAATGTCTGTGTCATAGAGGAACCCAAGAAAACTATTTTGGTTTTTTTAAACATCTTTCCTGAGAAATTCCCTATCTGCTCTGCATTGTCTCTTGCTTGTTTCCAAATCCTTTGTTTCCTGTCTTGCACCTCTTTACAGTATTCCAGATCCAGTACCCCTGCACTTACTGGATTTACATCTCTTTGTATTAACAGAGACACGGTTTAGTTGTGGACTTGGCAGTATTAGGCTGGGCTCAGTCTAAAGGTTTTTTTACAGCCTAAATGGTATGAGGGAATAATGAAGAAACAGAAGAGGCAGTATGTAATTTAAAGGTCCATTTGTTTTAGAAGATACACAAAATGGCATTTATTTGGCTTAAAGAAATTATTTCTTTGTACATTCAGCTTATTTTGATAGTAATAGCTGAAATACTTGAATTTTGCCCCAGGACCTTGCAGTTGACTTCTCTGCTGTACTCTAACCCTTTTTACCATTGTAAAATTTAATAGCCTTGAATAAATATTTAAGTAGATAGTGAGTGGTGTCTCAAAAAAGAGTTGACTGAAGAAGCAGAGCCTCATTTTTATATTTGGTGAAGCAACTGATTAACAAAGAGGATTAGAGGATAGGGAGTGCTGCCCTAATCCTGTCACTTCCATGTTATGATTATGTGGAAGACTTGCTCATTTAGTTCAATCTGATTCTTTTTTAAAAAAAATTGATGTCACTATTTATTTAATTAAAAATGCGAAGGGGAAGTTCAGAACAGTTGGATTCACTGCATGGGAATGTGACCATTTTGCACCAGTTTACTCAGTACCACTAAAAAGTTACGAATTTGGGTTATGTACTTCTCTGTAAATTCCTAGGCTCCTAGGCTGGTATATTTTGAGATTGATCCAGGAAATCCATACTTGTCACTGCTTAGCTTGGCTGTAATGTTACACCGCTGGTATCAGCCAAGTGACACCACTTTACATTTGTGTCTCTGTTTAGCTTGGAAAAGCCGTGGTGATTGTTGAGGCTGCTGATGTAACAATACCAGCGTGCTGCGTGTATCCTGACTGGTGTTTGTATACTGGTATGACTGACAAGATGTGTGCATTAATTAAGTTTAGGATGTGATTTGTGGATTCTTACTGAGTTTATATGAAAATTTGCAAACTGCAGGAATCTTGTCATGTGTATAATTTGCTTTCCTGAACCTTGCTTACAGTGAAACTTCAGGCTGAGAGAGGTAGCTCTTCACGTGGTCAATTTGTGAACCTCCAGCTTAACTCAGCTGCTGTTGGCTCTTCTGGGATTGGTGTCCAGAGGCCTCTTTGAAGAGCTGTCAGTTTAGCTGGCAGGTGTTTATTCTGCAGTGCTGTTATCTCTGGGCAGAGCTGATCCCTGTTTCAGAATAGCTGTGACACCAGTAAGCACTGAGGCTAACATTTCTGAGAGTAAATTCAAATAGCTTGATCCAAAAGGCCGTGCTGCATCAAGGAAAAACTTGACTTGTGGAGATCAGCTGTTAGCTTAGTAAATGGCTGACATGCCCCAGAACTCCATCATCCATAGTTCAGTGATCATCTCCCACTTATTTGTAAGGCTTCTTCCATCAGGAATCCTGGTATCCTAAAACTGCCATTAACATTGTGGGATTCTAAGAAACATGTTTTCTCACTTCTGAAAGAAGAGTTTACTCTTCTCTTTTTAATTTGAAGATCTGGGGGTTTTTCTTAACAACTCTTTTCTCATGGTTACTTACTACTAACAGATCTCTTTTATTTTCCTTTTTAGCACTGGAGTAGTTTGCTACTAATAAGCAGCATCTTAACAACTGGAATATGTCAATGTGCTTGAAACCACAGGTTGTAGAGGGATATTGAAATTAAAATGCAGGCAAAGCTTTGTTCCTCTCTGAAGATATTTTACTTATATTGTTTTGAGGACATTAGTTTTTCAAGCTTATACTCTTGTGCTACTTTTCAAGGTCGTTAAAATTAAACAGACAATGTACCAACATAATGCCAAGAATTGCATTGCTTTGTAGATTAAGCACCTGAACTTCATCCCATGGTGAAATGCAAGTTTAGTGTGATTTGGTGTGAACAGAAACCAATTTTCATGGCTTTGTAGTTCAGTTAGTGTAGCATTTCATTACGGTGACTAGGAACCCTCTGCCTTCTTTCCTCTGAGTTAAATCCAGACTTTTCTAAGGCTCAAAGTAATGTGTACTTTTTCTTGTTATATCTTTACTCTCAGGATTTGCTAATAGTCCCACAGATGCCTTACATGTAATTCTGTTTTTCTCAGAGGTATCCAGGCAATTCCCCTTTCTTCCCCCTTCCTCTGAAGAATTTCAAAGATCCAAAAACAGAACCCCAAAGATTGGTTCAAGAGATGACAGAAAGACTGTTCAGGTTTGCATCCGTGTTCTGCCACGGACTCTTGAAGTCTGCCATAGACTTATAAAGTCCTTGATCTCTGCCTGAAATCCCCACCCGTATGATTTTGGCTTGTTTCATGAGAGAATGCTAAATTCTTGTGTGGTATCAGATGGGACTCACTGGTGTGCCATTACTCTGGTTAGCTGCTGCCTCTTCTCTCAGTTCTGTGTTTTCACTCTGCCACTCAGACCCCTCAAGCCTTCTGGGTGCTCAGAAGTCTGTTAAATCTGGTTCTGGTTGGAAAAGATCAGGAAAAATGTAATGAGACAGGATTTTGCTGTGTGCTACAGGCAAATCTCTATGTGGTCAGCAGGAGCTGTGCTATGACCAGTACTAGCGAGTGAGAGTGTTAATTGATAATTACAAAGTCGCTTATGTGAATACTGATTCACTTACAATAAAAAAAAAACATTTTGAGAAAGAATCCTCAAGAGCTCCATCATGAATGTCTTCATACATTTTGTAAGAGTGAGTGTGTTCCTGCAGCACATTCCAACCCCAGATGCCAGGTCACCTTACATGCCTGTCAATTATTGGAATGTAACAGATGTGAAACTTGAAGGCAAACTGCTGTGGAGCAGCTCCTGTCCTGACTAGGGCTCTGTGTTGGTTCATAGTATCAGTGTCTTCCACAGGTGTGTGAAAATGTGTAGGTCACCAGGAGCACTTGGAAGTATGTAGAGATAGCAGTGCTGTGTGTTTTAGATGTGCCAAAGGTTGGAGATATTTGAATCCTGATTGAGCCCCTATAGTTTGAATTGATACAAATTATATTTTCATGTATAATTTTTTTACTTTTAACAGAACCTACTACAAAATTGTGCTCCAGATGTCTCTTCCATCAACTAAACCCTGTGTGTATGAGTCAATTGTATGTTTCCATAAAACAGTACAAGTACTCCTCTCCTAGTCAAAATAGCTTTTAAACAACCTGTGTGAGCGAGAAAAGAATTATGGATTTGAATATTAATATCTTTTGAGTACCAAAGTTATTTGGCTTGATACTATATCTCACCTAATTCTGAAAGGTTTATCCAAAGCTCTTCCCTGTTTTCTTGTCTGTGTAACCTAAGGCAGGCAGAGTCCAGTTCTGGAATAAACAGCACCTTGAACAAATGAGACACGGAGAACTTGAGATGTTTAGTTTTGTCATACAAAGTCCAGTAACGTGTGCTAGAGTTGAGATCGATCCTTCCCTCACTCAGCGGTGATGAGACAGCTTTTCTGCGGGGCTGTGGATATGTGGATGCTAAAGAAGGTGTGCTGAACAGCAGATCATAATGTCAGAGTCCAGAGCTTTCCTCCTGGATGCCTTTTGCTTAGTTGAATACTCCTGAGGCATTCAAACCAATGCAAGCTGAGGATATCATAGGGGTTTTTTGTTCTTCATGCTTTTTTAATCAATCAATTGCTTAAAACGCTTCTGTGGTTTAAGGTGAATGTTATTGTAGAATTTTATAGCAGCTTTAACTAAAAACTTTACAAAGTTATGTTTCATAACCCCTTCACTCAGCAGAGCTATTGCTGACATCTCTTGGGGAAGCAGCATGTGTTTTTTCTTCTCCCCATTATGAGTTTGGGAGGGTTCACTTCCTCACCATCCATGGTGTGTAAGCTTGAACCCAAACTCCTCTCCATTGCTTGTCTCCTTTGGAAACTTTGCCTACACAGTGGGCATCATTTGTCTCTGTCCTAATTCCCTTCTGACTGTAAATGCAACAGGAACATTTGCAAAGAATAAATCTTTTCAGTGTATTGACAAAGCTGCTTCTGTAATTGTGTTAGCTGAACCAGACGATGAGCTGAAATCCTTTTTGAATTAGGGTTTATGTAACTCTAACCCAATTCCTGGCTAAGCCTTGCCGCTCGATCCAGAACAGTAAGCACTGACGGCTCCTGAGTTTTGCTGCAGTCTGAAATGTGTGGCCTAACACACTAACTCTGGGAGCCTTCAGCCTGCTTCTTCAGCTTGGGCTTGCCCTGCTTCGCAGTCATTTCCCAGTGGCAGTGTCACCTGGAAAAGAAGGAGAAAAGGCTCTGCTGTAGCCAGGGGTGTAGTCATTTCCAAGCGGAACAGTTTGGGATGCGGCGAGGAAGCCAAAGGAGCGTGGTTGGCTGCTGGAGCAACTTGGTTGTTGCTCTGTGTCCAGAAGCTCCGTGTGGAGGGAGCCAAGCTGGCATGGAAAAGCACAGTCCGCTCTGTTGTGCTTTTATCTGAAAGCGTTTCCTGCCAGCACAGGCAGGCTGCAAGAGAGGATGGAGGGGTCTCACCTGTCACAGGGTCTTTTACAGACTTGGGCGTGAGGGAAGGCCTCCCATCCTTGGCTGTCTTCAGCTCCCCACTGCTACATTCTTTCACCATTGTGCTGGTGGAAGATGGGGGTGAAAAGCAATCGAGCAATGGCATAGGTACAGAGCTGGAAATTGATGTGGTTTATAAGTTTATTTAAGGTCTATTAAGGAGTGAATGCACAGCCAAGCTGATTGGAAGCTGTAATTACACCAATGTTTCAAAACAAAACCACAAAGTCGTCCCAGACCTGCATCCTGACTTTGCTACAGCTCTAGAGTTTTTTTTAATTGTTCAACTTTGCTTGTGTTTCCAAAATACCATTTTCATAATGTGTTTTCTCGCTACACAGAATTACCCAAAGTCCATTGCACAGTGAGTGAAATACATGGCACTAGGTATTAAAAAGGAGGAATTGGTTTGATGACACCAAAATCTCAAGGGGAGTAAAAACCAGTAGCACGTGTTATACAAATTACGTGAGTTTTGTGCTAGATAAAGATATTTAATAAGAGGCAAAAAGAAAAGAAAATAGTTTTTGGACAACAATCCTGATGGTCTGTGCTCTTCTGCATTTTATAGACTTTGACATGTGTAATTTTTTAAAAAAGAAAATATTTTTAAATGATCAGGCCATTTTTTAGTTTTTAACATCTTTAAAGGAGTAGTAGTTAGGATGTTGCATTCTTCTTATTGTATTCATTTGGAAATATCACAAGGTGGAATTTGAAGTTAGAGCAGAAAAGGAACTAGGCAAAACAGGTGATGTTTTTCTTGCCAGACATTACTATTTAACATTTTTCAGTTCCTGAACATGAAAACTTCAGTACAAAGTAAAAAAAAAGCAATTGACCTATTCAGCTTCTACAAAAATTTTAGCACACATCCAGTGGCATTAAGTTTTGGACAAAATTTCTGGCAAGTAATTAGAAAGACGAAAATCAGCTTAATTTTTCACTCAAATAATATTTGACTCTCAGCTGAAGGTTAGAGATCTCACAAAAGCTTCTGTAGTCTGCATTTGAAAACTAGTAATAAACTCCCTATTGGATTATGACTGGTGGTTTTTCAGCTTCTGAGGAAAGAGAGGATTAATTGAAAATGTCAAGTTGGGTTTGTTGGATTTTTGAGGGGACGGTGGGAAGGGTGACAGAGTCTTTTTATTCCTTCCACAGTCTCAGAGATGAGAGTCTTCCCAGATATGATGAGTGTAAATTTGGAGCTGTGTTCAAACTGATCCTTGAGATTTACATGCATGAAAGAGTTTCTCAGAAGTCATTAAGAAGTCTTTGGAGTTGAGTGAGATTCTCACGAGAATTAAACTGGCCATGCTAGGCAGCACCTACTGTCAAGATGCTGCTCAGGGAGAAAAAGGAATAGAAAACTCCATCTGGACTCCTGAACAGGTTTATTGTGTGGTGACTGAATCTGTACTTTGAGCTTGAGGCTGATGATGTTTTGTGATAAATATTAGGAAAAATATTTGTAAATTCACATTGGTGGCTTACAGAAGGGATGTGTGGTTTATTTTTTTAATCTTTTTTTATTTATTAGATATTCTGATGAATTATTCTGTGATCCTTTTGACTTGCTGAAAAGCTGACTGTCTCAGATTTAGAGTTACTCAAAGAGGTGCTGTGAGCATGTTTCCCAAAGGTTTACAGTGGGGTTAGGTAAAACACAGCCAGTCTTTGACGGTGCTGAGGAAAACAAGTTAATCCTTGTTTTCAGTGTCGCTGGACACTGACAGAATATCTGAGTTAATACATGGAGCCACAGCTCTATTCCATAAGCCCGACAGTCTCTCTTACTGTTTTGACAAAGATTATTGATTTCCATATTCAACCTTTTCTCTATTTGCAGTTGTTCACACTGTTAATCTAATGTGATGGTGTGAAAAAATGTACTGGTTCTTTTTTTAAGACTTCTTGGGGCTTGATGTCTTTTACCTGCTGGGATTTTGCCCAGGAAACGACTGTTGCACTGCAATTTCACATCAATTTTTGTCATGTTACACACAGATTTTAATTATATTTAATACATAATACACCTATATATTGCGTCTGTAAATATTTACATATCATTATAATACATATATTGCATGATTGTTGTAATATACAGATATTAGATTATATTTGTATAAACATATAATGGTTTTTTTTCAATAATATGCACAGTTTTGTCATGTATTTCCGTGCATTTCTTTTCATCTGTGGAGATGTATACATAATTTCTATGAATAATGACAAATTTTATGCATCTCTACTCTTGAGTTGTTCTGTAGAGAGTATCCAGCAAAATTATCATCTATATACGGAGTACTTCCCAATAGTAATTTACTCTGTAGTGTGTAGCCTGCTGGGACTTATTATGCAAATGCTTTATTTGCTGGCTCAACCCCATATTTTTCTGAAAGAATGGTTTTTTCATTGCTTTGGGGGGAAAAAAGAAGTTCTGACAAGGTCAGTATTCACTTCTTTTGTCACCTGTTATCCCTGTCCTTCCATTACAAAAAAATTAAAGCAGATTACCTCCCATTGGTTGTATAAATATGTCCTAATTGCTCCATCTCAGTAAAGGCACTGAATGCCCACATGCAGACAGAATAAAACACTTGCTGTGGGGATGAAAAAAACCCTGCAGAGGTAGCCCTGAGTTTGAAATAACTTTCGAGTTCTCATTATAAGGTCTGGTGTTTCACTCCTTAGCAGCAGTCATCTGGAGACAGAAACGTGGGTAGCTGAGGAATAGTTACATCCATGTCCTTAGGTCATGTGCATCACTTGGCTTTGGAGGAGCTGCAACGCAAGTATCTGAACTACAGAAGGAGATGCTGCTGATGAAATGGGAGTCTAAGGAAAGTTGCTATCTTCTAATATTTTCAAATTACAAAAATATGTTGAATAATACTGCTCAAGAATATGTTGTCTTAAATGAGTCTTAAAATGAGTCTTAAAATTACCCTAATAACATGAAATTACCCTAACCCATGAGAATTTTATTTTCTGAGTTTCATAATAATTTCTTCTTATCGGTTTTTAATTTCAAGCTGAGGAACTTGACAGCAGCTGTTTCAAGTAAATGCAGTTACTGTGGTGTTGGAAATTTTTTGTGGCTTCGTTATGCTCTGTATTCATTTTTGACTTCTGTATTGTCATAAGGACTTTGTAGAACTCAATCTTTTCCCAGTGTATCCACACACAGGGCAAATGGATTCTGTTTGTAAATTCCCAACTCCGTAGCACGGGCACAATTCCTGCTTGTAGAAGTGCTTTGTGCCGCTTAAGTGGTGCGTAAATGCCCAGAGGTTTTTTATTTCTCTGCATGCATTTGAGTGTGACCTTTTGGTCACTGGGACTGGTGGCAGAGCAGCCACCGGGTTTGACAAGCAAGTTTGAGATCTGTCACTGTGCCTCAGCTGCGCAAAGCCCCGTGCCAGCGTGGGGACAGCAGGAACGGGGCTGGAACTGGCTCAGGCCCATAGTCAGTGCCTGAAGGAGGCGAATCCTGCTGGCTTCAGTTCCTGCTCACGCTGGTGCTGGGGCTGGATCCTGCAGTGCCGAGCCAGACGGGACAGATGGAGCCCATCGCCCCCGCCCCGGCTGCAGCGGCAGCTCAGCTTCCACAGGCGGCACCGCGGGCAGAGGTGCCGGTCCCGGGGCTGTGTCCCCGCTGTGGCACAGATGGAGCCCATCGCGGGCAGAGGTGCCGGTCCCAGGGCTGGCCCCGCTGTGGCACAGATGGAGCCCATCGCGGGCAGAGGTGCCGGTCCCGGGGCCGGCCCCGCTGTGGCCCAGATGGAGCCCATCGCGGGCAGAGGTGCCAGTCCCGGGGCTGGCCCCGCTGTGGCACAGATGGAGCCCATCGCGGGCAGAGGTGCCGGTCCCAGGGCTGGCCCCGCTCTGGCACTCTGCTCGCCCCGGGCATCCATGCCAGGGAGCAAATCCGCGCTGGGTGTTTTGCCCGAGGCCGCGGGAAGCGGTCCCAGTTGCCGCTGTGGCAATCTCCGGGAGGGAGCCGAGCTCTGCGTTTGTAAAAAGGGAAGGTGAGGGCGCGAGGGTGAAAGCTTCGTGCGGAGTTTGGTTTAATTTTACTGCTTTTGGACATGGCTGGCACTAAATGAAGTGAGATGAGGAATTTTCTTTTGGAAGTACTGATAAGCTTCAAGTTGTCAGTGTTATCTATAATCCACTCTACCTTTTTTTTTTTGGTTTTAAGCCTCTTGCTGTCCTTTTCCCTCTGGATTGTATGAGGCATTCTGGGGCTTTAATCAGACTGCTTTGAAAACTTTTGTCATTTTCTTCGTGTGGCAAACAAGTCTTCTCATTTTATTAGCCAGTTTTTCATGAACTAATATTGCTTACTTTGACCACGTGGGTGCTTCTTGCTTTCCAAAGGCAGACAACATCTCCTTTTATCTATTTATTTTTTCTTTAAAGTGTTACAAAATGACTGTGTAGCAGAGGGTAGACTTGAGATCTCAAGAGGAACCAGTTTTTTCCTTCTGTGGTTGCTTGCACTTACTTCAGACAGGTGTACTTCATTACTTCAGGTGTATGGATGATATTCAGAACAGGAAGAGCAAGTTGAAAACTGGCAATAATGAATAGGCCATGTAATATTCTGCTTTCTGCTCACTAAATTATTTAAAAGTATGCTAAAAATTCCATGTATGACAGAAAAAGATGTACTCGCTTTTATGCTGCTGGAAAGAAAAAGTTTTGTGTGGAACTAGAGTGGGAGTGAAGAAAAACAAGAGCACATTGTGTTTGGGAGGCAAATCAAACAAGTTCTCTTTAGCTATTTTCAGACCTTGCGTGCTGGAGGATTACAGAATGGTTTTCTGAGCTATCTGCTTCAAAAGATTACTTTTACACACATCTCAGAGTATAGAAAGACAAAGGGAATATGATATATTTTTTTGTTGCACTGAGTTTGAGAGCCTAATTCCCCTCTGCTATGCAACTCTCGTTTGATTTTACCTGGAATAGGGTCAGTAACACCAATTCCAGGAACATTTTGTGATGTTACATTAATGTAAAGCTGTTGGAATTGAATTCTGTTTGATAATATGCAAGTGATACAGCACAGATGAGATTTGAAGAATAATAAGGCTCAGAAACTTCATGAAATTTGAAAATATTCATAAGAAAATCTGTTCAGAAATCTGAGAGCTATATGAGAGAGCAGTACTGAGTTGTGAACCGAATTTAGAGTCAGCGTGAATTGGTGTAGCTTCACAAAGACAGATGAGGTTAAAAGATTTTTGCTTAATTTTTGCCCTGGTATATAAGAAATTAGGCAAATTGGCAACATCTCTAAGTTTCTAAGAATATCTCCAAAGCAAGTAGAGATGTGGCATCAACAGTGTCGTCAAAGTAGCTAACCCTAACCCAAATAAACCAAGACATCTAGCAAGAAGATTGTTTTTCCTTAGCCCCTGAAAATATAGTTTTCCTGTGATGTGCTTTTAAGAGAGACCACCATAGTGTTTCCACTGTAAATTGTCTTTTAACATTCTGATCAGAGACAAAACAATGTTGTTCCCTAGCTAATATTTGTACCTATTTCTTGGGATATAAAAATGCTAAACCAGAGTGAGATCTGAGGAAACACTAAACCTGGGCTCTTCTGTGAGCAGTAAAGCAAACTGTAGGATATTGAAGCTAGAAGTGCTGTGAACACAAGGTTTACCAGAAGGAAAAGAATCCTCATTTGAAGCCAGTGGCAGCAAAGCTCCCCACGTGTTACAGTGATGCCCTATTACTGTGCCAGTTTCATTGCCTTCTGTGCATTAACAGGAATTAAAATGAATTGACAGTGGCTCAGGTTTAAAGTTTCACTTAGAGACAGAGATAGGAGAGCCCTTTTGGTGGATCTACTGCGTTCAGTTAGGCTGAAGCCAAACTGGATCAACAAGAGGCATGGAAGAGAGGAGCAAACAAGAGAAAAAAGGGGATGTTGCTGGAGATGATGAGCATTCGGTTAAAAATAAAAGCTAAACTTGGACTTTATTATGCAGCTGATATTTATTAATATAGAATAAGTGAAGCTGTGGAGCATGAGCAAATTGCGTTTGAGAGAAAGTGAGTTTCAAGAAAGGACTAAAATGTGAGTCATGTAGCCGTGTGTCAGAAGTAAAACGCCTCCTGCACTGCTAGTCCTTCACTTCAGGTCTAGTGCTGCTCTCAGAGAATTAAGATTACTGATGTGCCATTACTCTCAGCTGCTCTCCTGTCTTATTTCCTACCATTTCTGCTTTGGTAGAGGCCAGAGGCTTGCTCTGAATGCTCCCTGCTGCGTGGAGCCCTGTGCAAACATCAGTCAGAGTTCCTGCCCTGAACGATTTGCGCTGCAACAAGCAATCACGGTATGCAAATGAAACAAGCGACTGGATGGGCAGGAGGACACAAAAGAATGCAGACAAAATTAGAAGCTACTTTATTATTGGCCTGGCTATGGCACAGTTCCTTTCAGCAATCCCATTAGCCCACAGAACTCTACCTTATCTGTCACTTCAGGTGGTGACAGACTGAGGCCAGTTGAGGTTTGCCACCCAGTTTCATTAGATGCGAAAGTGAATTTGAATCGAGTGTTGTTTTCCACCTGGATTGTACCTTTGGCAGGCAGTGGTATGGTGCTCTCTGTAGCACCTCTCCAGTCTGTTTTCCTGTTACACCACTTTTTATTACATAACAGTTCTGGAGCAAATAAAAGATGTTCTGTCTTGAGCAGCAGCCATAAACAACAAGAGCAGGGCAAGCATGCATGACAATGCTTTCCATTCCCTGCTGAAACTTCAACCACTTTCACCCCATGGATTTACTGAGATAGGTGTGGTTTCAGGGTTTATGCTACCTGTGGTTTTCCATGCCCATTCACTCCATTTCTCCTTCCATCAGCGTAATCTTGTGCTCCTTACCACACTGGATGATCACTTCCAAAGCCAAGCATTCCTTCTGCCAGGCCTTTTTCTTGGAATCAGTGATATATTGTACAAATCTGATAGCCTGGCTAACAGGCAATAAAAATGCACATCACTGATCTAGTTCACGTTAACTTGTGAAAATATCCGATACCTTTCTTTGGGCTTTTTTGGTCACTGTTTCATCCCTGTATTATGAACATCTGACCTGTACTTACTCATATTTTGCTCAGAGACACTAATTTAAATGAATTTCTTAACATGATGTCTTTATTTATATAACCAGTGGTGGCATTGATAGCTAAGGATGGCATGCAAAAGAGGATGACTCACTCTGCAGTGTGCCTTTTTTGATGATGCTTTATTTTACATAAAAATGATATTCTTGTTTCAGTGGCTTTTGAATACGCACTAGGTACTCTGAATTTCTCTGTCAGAACTGTGTGTCTCAAATGCCTTTAAAGCTTAGGAGTGAAGAGTGAATGAAGTTAAGATGCAGTCTCTCCTAGGTGTTGTTAGACTTATTTAAAATGACTTTTTTATGGCTTCGGTTTTTAGTATTCTTTGTTTCTCAAAATTGCGTTTCTTCACATACTGTTTTCATATGACCTGCACTCTGGCACAAAGGTTGAAAATTTATTTGCTAAAAAGATCAGCCAGAAAACTAATGAAACTCTTTGATTGTTTTTTTGGTGAAATTTCACTACAGAGGAGAAGATAAAGCTGCATGCACCTAAAAGGTTTCCTGTAGGGAAGATGAATGCCTGTGCAGGAGGCACAGCCTGCTTGAGATTTTGCTGTGTGATGCCCTCATACATATTTCATCTAAATGTACCTTAAGTTACAAATAACAGCAAAACCAGTGCAAGTAACAAGTAGTGTGATCGAGAAGTCAGGGATGTCTGCAGCAGAATGCTGGTGATGTCATTCCATTTGCCTCAGGCTGTTATTAACAATGTGCTGCCCTTCATTCCTGGAAAAAGCGTGGAAGCCTGGAAGCACTGAATGTATGATTCCGGGGGTCACAGGTGCAGCGCAGGCTTTGCATTCAGAGCTGGTGTCTCACTGCCCCTGCTGCAGTGCCAGTTTTCTCTCCTCCTGCACACTGGGGATCCCTTTTCATTAAGTAAGGGGACCTGTGAAGGGAGGCACCGCTGGCTCTTGGTCTGTAGGTGTGTTAGCCTGAGAGGAAAGGATGTCACAGTTCTTTGAAAAAAATCCCAAACATTTTTGTGGCGCTCTGATGCCTGTCATCTGATATCCCAGGTGAGATAAATGAAATGTTTAGAAAACGTTAGGAAACCTACAAACCCATAATATTGGAACACCTTCAGACAAACCTCTCAGCAAAACCTATGGCTCTTCTCCCAGGATGGTCTGTGTAACCTGTGGTAGCAACACTGCAGAAAGTAACTGGTTATAGAGGATTGAAATAAAGGTGTTTGAATAATTAGCTTTGATCTAGGCCTGCCTTGATCTAGTAAAATATTTAATGATTTTCATTTTAAGATAGAGCTGAGTGCTTTTGCTGACTTTAAGCGTGTGAGTAGCTATAAGGCTGCTTTGAAGAGGTTTTTTGACAGGCCTAGAAGACAATGAATAAATAGCATTTATCTGTGTAACTGCTACTGTTTGGTCTCACTAACTACCCTTATGCCATATGTGGTTTGCTTTGTGGCTTCCCCCCCTCCCCCCGTTTTAAAGAGGTTAAGAACAAATTTTATGAACAATGCTAATTGCATCAGTGTGCACAATACTCACCTATGTCTGTCAGTGTCTGCAGGGAGGTGTCAGAGGATGGATCAGGCTCTGCTTGGTGGTGCCCAGCAACAGGACAAGAGGCAAGGGCAGAAACTGATGCACAGGAAGTTCCACGTGAACATGAGGAAGAACTTCTTCACTGTGCATTGATCATGCACTGGAACAGGCTGCCCAGAGAGGTTTTGGAGTCTCCCTCACTGGAGACATTCCAGAACCATCTGGACACAATCCTGTGCCATGTGCTCTGGGATGGCCCTGCTTGAGCAGGGAGGTTGGACCAGATGATCAGCTGTGGTCCCCTCCAGCCTGACCCATCCTGTGATTCGGTGTATACCACGTGTTACTCTAAAACAGGCTTCTTTTAATAATGCAGGACAATTATCACAACAATTATGTGTTACCAAAATCTTTCCTGAGTCTCGGAAATCATAGGAAATAACATAAGATCTGGTATGATTTCAACATATGCCTTGCTTTTACTCTCTCTGTTTAGTTAGGCTTTCCTGCAAGTCCTTGTCAGTGATTTGGCAGCAGTGTTAGAAGTGGAAAAACCAGCTAAGAGTAACTGTCACTAAGAAAAAGCAGCTTGTAACATGAAGTGCTTACTCAAAATACATATTTTTATTATTTTTTTAAATGCATTCCACGTTTTTGTTGCCTTTCTAGATCAACATATTACATGGAATGCACACAGAGAAACAAGAGTGGGCAGATCTCTGACAAGTGGTGTGAGCTATGTGAGAAGGACACCCTGGGGACAATGACCTCTGCGAAATGCTCAAGAGCTGCAGAAGATGAAGTATTCAAGTGTTGTTATTCACAGCAGAGGCTGATAGACCAGACTGTTTCTGCATCATGCCCTCGCTCAGGTCCTAGAAAATGTACTTCAGTGGGGGCTGAAGTGAAGAGGGTCTTCAGAATTTATTTATGGAGCCTCTCACAGTATAACTTATTTTTAGATTACAAAAGAGCAGAGGGTATTTTTCAACAACATAATTTCTCTGTTGTTGTTAACTGTTTCTAACCAGGATCTAGATTAAAACAAGGATTAAACTAATCTCAAGGACCAAGAAAAAGTTACCTCAAGTGTTGTGAGGAAGAGTGAACTTTTTGTAGCTTGAATACACCCTTTTTCTCCTTGTTTTTCTGAAATTTTCACACTTTCATCATCTCTTATAAATATAGAAACTGCACTCATTGCTAAGGATGGAACTCAAGTAACTTCAGGTGACCAATTAGTGGTAGTTTAAACGCTGGGAAGTAGATTGGAGCCACCTGTATCCAATACAGCATCACTGACTTGGGGGAGGTGACTCCAGTAAACGGAAGGGAAGGGGAGCAGTGGAGAGCGTGGTTTTCTACCCAGCAGCACGGTGTGGTCTCAAGCAGGACAACTTTCAGTGGTGGGTACCCAGTAATCTTCCTGGTAGGAATTAACTTGCAGCTCCCTGGATATACTGCAGGCTGGGGGGTGCTTTGCTGTGATTAGCAGGATGTACCCCTGCATGAAGATCCCTTTCATACCAAAACTGGTGAGTTAGACCTAAAATACTGTAATGATATTTTGTGGTGCTCTGTGGTAAATAGTCGAAATTCAGAGTCAAGTGTTGATCTAGCAGTGGCATGGCAAATCAGACTACTTTCAATTTAGTCTCTTTTCTAATAAATTTTAAACAGTCTTGGATTTAGGTTGGCCTGAGTAGATACAGGAGTTACCACTGTACAAGCAGGGCTGTCAAATCTAGTGTGCTTATCTAGACTTACTCATTTAATATTAAATATTCAATTTCCTTTCTGTAAATGCTCTTAAAAACAGACAGTGATCACATCTCACAGGTCAAGCCATCTGCATTTGTTCCCCCTATTTCACACAGTCTCACATAAATACACACATGCTCTTTTATTTTATGTGTATTACAGAATTAATTCAAATGGGGGCTGCAGTGGAAGCTTTGGATTTAAGCTATTATCAAGTGGCCTTTTTAAAATTGATAGAGATTCCTGTCACTGGTGGGTATGCAACTCTCCTGTTCCCCTGATCTATTTGCAGTTCAGCAAATCCATTTGCTTCCTTTTATGCTTTATAGAGGGGAAGAAAGTGACTTCCTGCTTTTATTATTTTGTGTTCTCAGCAAACCGTTGTCAGCTCGGTGGCTGAGCTGTGCAGTTTGGTGGGGGGGTTACAGGTGTGGGACCTCCAGTGCTGCAGGACTGAGGACTCCAACAGAAAACCCACTTTGTTAAAGCCAGCTGGGCACGTGTGCATCACAGCCATTGTTTTTGTGATATGCAGCCTAACACGTGTAATGACCCTAAAGTTATGCTCATATTTATTTCAGAAGTTATGTCGAAATGTCTGAGCTTCTCTTCAACTTTTTTCCCTCTTTTTCTCTTGCTTTCCAAAAGAAGCGTTGCTAATGAGTGCTCCTTTCAGCAGCTTAGTCCTGTGCTTGTCCTGGAGGTTTCTGATGCCAGTGGGGTTGCTCACACGATGAGCATTATGTCCATATTCCCTACAGGAAAGATGTCTGGCAAGGCAGGAATGAAGAAAAAAAAAGTCTAAAATTGCATCAATATTCCCATTGAAACCATGTTATCCAAACAGTTCTTTACAATTAGTTTCCCGTGACAGCTCTTCACAGGAAAAGAAATAAATCAAGATTCCTATCCACTGAACCAAATCCCAGTGTAATTATTCCCATGTGATACTACTGAAAGGAATATGACTGCAGAGATAAAACCCAAAAGCAAAATCTGTCTCCGTGGTTATGTTCCAGAGCTGAGGGAAGTGAGGGCAATTAGCTAACCCTGGAGAGGGTTTACACACAGTCCTAATCTGGGTTTTGATGTCTGCTGCAAAACGGTCCTGAAACCTCATTCATTTACAGCCTCAGGTAATGAGCAGACTGGAATTCTAAAGGTGTGCTCATGAGAGCTCCCCGTACAAGCCACAGGCAGTCTGGAAGTAAAAGTAATGTCCTTCTACATTCTTATTGTTGTTTGTGTATTTTGAATGTGGGAAAAAAATATCACTTCTCAATTAATCTGTGTGCTAGCTGCCCTGGTATGCAGCTGCTACAAAGAATCTCACTCTGTTTTTAAGGTGCACAAACTGGCAAAAGGCTGTGGCTCTTACCACATATGACTGATCTTTACAGAGGTTCCCCAGACACTTCCTATAGAAAAGAAATGCTGCAGAGAGGAAGATATTTATGAAGCAGTTCCAGGAGGCTCATTAACTTCCAGAACATGGATGAACTTCAGGTAAAGTAAACATTTAAAGGGCAGCCTAGCATTTTAAGGGACAGGTGGCAAGAATAATTTGTATCTGCAGTTATATTTATAAACATGGCATTTAGGAAACCTCAGATGCTGTACAAAAGCTTGTCACTATTTGGTTGCTTACTGAACAGGAGGAAAAATTGTTAGTAATGTGAAAATAAGAGATATCTAATGTCATACTAAGGAGCAGAAACAGATTGTTTGTCTCCCAGGTCGGGTTAAAACTAACAGTAACAGCAAATGAGCATTTTTTTTCTCTCCTTCCTTAGGTTTTGACTTTAATTTTCTCACACTTAGAATGAGAAATGCTACAAGCAAAGTGGGATATCTTTGCATTGTTAGGAAGAGATTTTGGTGGGTTTCATTGCCAGTGCTAGCTGTGCAGTGGGAATACCCACATTCCTGCAGACTGAAGAGCAACCTAGTGATACTGGGTTACTTTTTATTTTAGTTTTTGCTCAAGCTAGTTCTGCATCATTACATCTGTGACTTTAAAACAGGTACTGGGTTAATACCTTTGCATGTGTTGCCAGTTGCTCCTTTTAGGAAGAGATCTCAGCTGTTAACACTGATGTCCGTGATTAAAATTAACAAGTGGCTATTGGCAAAGACCAACAGTCTGATTTGTTTCAGGTGAGGTGGTTCTTTGTTTCTGGCTTGTGTGTCCCCTGGTGTAAATGCTCAGTGATCAAAATCTAGCTAATGGTTTTACTGAAGAAAAATTGGTCAGTAGAGAATTCTCTTTGTTTTCTCTTTCCAACACTGGCGTGTGCTTTGGAATGCTAGCAGGGAAAAGTGAATCCCAGTCATGTTTTTCATCTAATTTTGTTTTCTCCTAATCCGTGCTGTCAGGCCAGTGGCACGTGAACAGCCACGTACTTGCTACACAAGGTATTGTTTGTGAAGCTTTTTTTCTTCAGGGTGAAGCTGTGATATCAAGGTTGATTTTTGTCAAGTGTTTTTGTTTGCTGTGTTGATGTCCCAGATTACCAGGGGCCTGGACACCATGACTAGCAATGTCTCTTGAAGTCAGAGACTTGAAGTTTATTTTTTAATTGAAAAAAAAAAACAGGTTAAAAGCCGGTCTTGCTGTCCTTTGCCTGTGTCAAAATGAGTGAGGAGTAACTGTATGTTCATTAGATTGAAAGCATAGCAAGATGCAAAGGTTTGAACCTTAGAGTAAGTAAATTCAGATTGAAGGCTGATTTTTAATGATCAAAGTAAATTACGGAAGTGGTTTTTTAATTCAAATGTAGACCTTAATGCTTTTTGTTCTAAAGCAGAGACTGCCAGAGTTGAATCACTGAGTTTGGTGCAGAATTTACAAACCTGATCTGGATTAAATTTTGGAAAGACTTGTGAAAGCTGCAAGTTACTGGGGTAAAACTGGGTGAGGTTAGAGAGCTCCTGAGTGGGAGGCAGAATGTCAGGAGCCGTGGGGCTTTCTGCCCTTAGCCTATAAATATAAAGAACTCATAAAAAATCCCTTTGGGCATGAAATTGAAGTATAATGTATTGCAGGTATTGGGGGTTTTGGGTCAGTGTAAGGTCATCAGTTATATTGTACCAAGTTAAATGTTAGAACAATACCATAAATTCAAGTCACTGCTTTGTTGTCCTTCCATGAAGAAGCTGAATGAGTAAATTCACTTGTGGTGAATTTTAATGTCTGGCTAGCCATTAGAATGGCTCCAGTGCAATTACTTTCGGAGATCATAATAGTCTTGAAAAGTAAATAGTTTATAAAAGCAAAAACCTTGAAGGAAATTACAGAAGGCATAATGGCTTTTTGAGAGGCATGCCTTTGCATCTCTATATATATATAGAAAAAAAGATATATATATATTTATATATAAAAAGAAAAAAAAGTGTATATATATATATATATATATATACACTTTTTTTCTTTTTAGCTCCAACAAAATTAAATTGGTCTGTTAGTTATTTCTGCAATATTTTTTTATCCCCTGCAATCCAGAAAATCGTTAATGAGTGTTTGTCCAGTCAGAACAGCAGGGGTCTTGATTCCCACAATGTTTGTTAGAGGGGAGGAGGACATCCTCAAAGACTTTTTTTCTTCTCCTCTGCCTTTTTTAACATAATAAGAATTAAAAAAAAAAAAAATAAAAAGAAGGTTAAGCAAAAGTCACTCTCTGGTTGCAGTTGCTATGGCTGAAGGGCCCCACTCTTGTCATTTTTGGAGGCATCAGAATTGTTACTGGCTTTGTCCCCACTGCAGGCAGTGACAAAGGTATCACATCCTGTTTTATAGATTTGGGTGCAATGAACTGTAGTTGTAAAAGATACACCTCAGGTCAGTGCCTGAGGTCTCCACAAGCTTTTTTCCCTGTGTGCCCTCACTTTTCCTTTCTGCATGATGTATGATTTATGTCTCATTCTCTTAACCACCTTCTTGTGTTTTCCTTTTGTTGTTCATGCCACTTTTGCTCTTCTCCACATACTTGGGGTTCTCCCAGCTCTCTTCTTACACATTGAATCTCACTTGCTGAGGTAGAACCATGTGTCTCCTCTCTTCTTGGGAGATTATCTAGACAATTGACATGTGAAGTGTCTTTGGAAGATGGGGTGCCCAGAACATTAGCCAGCTACGGTGCTCAAAAGTTAGCCTGTCACCACCTCAGCTGACACTGAAAATCCTGTTTGATCCTGGACCCTAATTTCTCTGAGCCAGGTGTGTCTGGGTACTGCTTCTACACTTACCTGCCAGTCTTAAACAACTCATGATGTCCAGTCACAGCTACCCTCGATTTTTCACACAGCTACTGTTTAATCTGAGAAGCTGAGAGGGGCAATGGGGGAAGGCAAATAAATTAGATGTGCTGACGTGTCTCTAAGAAAACAGACACGTTGCTCTTAGAGGACTTTTAGGATACGGTGGTCAAGGTTTGATTGTTCCCTGCTGTGGTATGAGA
The DNA here is from genome assembly GCA_013399875.1 of Gymnorhina tibicen. Taxonomy (NCBI): domain Eukaryota; kingdom Metazoa; phylum Chordata; class Aves; order Passeriformes; family Artamidae; genus Gymnorhina; species Gymnorhina tibicen. The sequence continues at coordinate 58,607 of VXAZ01000189.1, forward strand.
TACTCCGGGGGGACTGTATGATGTAGATAGCAATGTATCACGCACTGTGCTCTCAGAAATGGCTGATTATGGGACCTGAGACCAAAAAGACCTTGTACAATCTGATCTTTTCCCCAGTTTTAACTTTCTTGTGACCTTCTCACGACCTGCATCTTACCTTGCTCTGTGTGCCATTAGCACATGCTTTATTTTCCTTGTAACAGCTAATTCAGTTTGCTATGGGGAGCCATGGATATTATTATAATAAACAGGAACGGGTAATAGGCTGCAGAAATTAGTGTAGAGAATTGGCCTCACTCCACAAATCACCCACCCATTTATGTGCTGACTGTTGTAATATTTACATGGAAGTGCTGTATGAATGTATATGAGCATTTTTATGTATATGCATCTCCCTATAATCCATTCTTCAGCCCACATGGGAAAGAAGTCTTCAAACCTGGCGATGAAATCCAAGGGAAAAGTTAGTGTATTAATTAGTTTCACGCACACATGTAAGTTGGAGTATAAGGATTGTTAACCATGTATCTGATTATTTTGAACTTCTAATTTTAAGACATTTCCACTCTCTGTGAAGCTGGAAAACGAAATGTGGGAAAGTGTATGCAAATCCGTTGTTGAAATGATGTTAGTACAGGACAGCCACGGGAGTGCCTTGTGAGACACCTTCCTGTGAGAGGCACGGGGACACACGAATGGTCACCCGGCAGCAATAGGTGTGCTGAAGCTCTTCAGCCAGTTCTCTGTTTCTAGGCCTGTTCTGGTTTTTGGGATAGTCACTGACTTTCAGTGGGGCTTCCTGATGTAGTTCTTTTGGTTCATGATTGTGGTTTTTTGGAGTATGTCATGATTCCTCTGTTTCTAAGCTGTGACCTCCAGCAGGCATGTTTATTTCTTGAAAAGTCTGCTTAAAAGCCTTCAGCATTTCACTTCTGTGAGGCACCCAATATTACACTTAAACTCTAGTGCATATATTCTTATTAACTTTGGAGGAAGTGTGTTGTTCCCAGAGTTGAAAGGGTAATTCATCTTCGAATGAGTCAATATATCAAGTTTAAATATTTGTAAGTTCAAATGGAAATGTTTTAGCATCCAGTATCCCAAAGGCATGCCAACAAGAATACCTTTTCAAGATTTTGGCCAAGTAAATGTTTAAAATTATTGTAACTTTGGTGAAACTGTAGTTTTTTCTTGCCTCTGCCAATACAAAATATGGAACAATTCTATTTTCTTAGATGCACAAGTTATAGTTCTATCATATTTCCCATTCTGAACAAACTGAAAGTATTTCCTCTAATAACTGCAGTAGTTCCATGTAATGAGTTGGATGGAATGAAGAGATTTAAGAAAAGAAAAATCATAAAATGGGCAGTCTGTTTTCATCACTTTGGTAGGTCACAATATTATATAAGGTCATTAACTATCGCTGGAGCCAGATGGCATTTAGAGTTATGTACAGACATCAAATTTGAAGTTCTGCTTACTCTTGCAAAGGACAACTTCTATTCTTTTCCATGCAAGACACAGATTTTGTGTAAACAAATACAAATCTATATTCATAAAGCCTGTGAACCACTTAAGGTGGTGTTTTCTGTCCAGTCGGGAGTCGCATTTAAAACCACACCACTTAAAAACTTAGGACAACCATTTTCCTGATACGGATGCAAACAAATCAAATGCTTATTTATTTGGTGTGCAGACAATACAGAGACGTGGTGCATTTTTTGGAGGCGAAGATGCGTTTCTTAAGTGTTTTTAACTTCAGCAATATAGTGGAATAATTGATTTGTGCTGGGGATAGAGAATTCTGTGATCTGTTTGTAAATTTCAAATTATTTTGGGGTTGAAAACCCACAAAAAGAAGTGATTAGGCAATAGAAGTAAATAGGAAGAGATGCAGGACTGCCTCCATCGCAATACATGGAACCTGCTTATAGCTTTTATTTTTTTTTTTTCAGTAGAAGATGCAGCAAACAACTTATGGAAAGCTCTCGCATTTCTCTCTTGTGCTTTGCTGGTGCGAGTTTTGGTTGGCTTAATGTGGTGTGCTCAGGATCTGTGGCTGGGCTTGCCTGTGTCCCTGCCCCCAGCCTCTCACAGTGACTGTGACTTCCTTTGGAAAGCGGTGAAAGTCAGTCAGAACCCTCCAGTAAAGGTGATTATTTCCCCACTTGTGACCAATACTTCCATAGATAATTTTTCCCCCCTCCAAACTCTTCTGTGGACAGGCTTCTGCAGCAGAGCACAAACTTAGAGATTAGTGGTTCAGTTGGTTCCATAGTCCAGCTATCCTCTTGGTGGACAGAATAAGATTTGCCTACTGGCTTCCTGGCTGATATTCTTTTGAAATAATGCACTATGTTCAACCTTGATCTGGCACAAGATATCCCTTAAGCAAGACTGGGCTTTTCTTTCTTCACTTGTGTTTTGCTTATTTTCATTTTGAAATGCTGATATTTGCATTGCAGTTTAACCATTATTAAATAATACTTAGTTACCATGAGAAGAACAGACCTAATAATTTCTGAATATATACTGATACAGCTTTGCTTCTCTTACATCCTGGCATATATTTTGTGGTGTGAATTAAAAGCTCGCATTACTTTCTTTTATACTGGGAAATTGCTTTTAGCCTGTTCATTCGTAGCTGTATTTTACCAGTTTTATCCAGGTGTAGCTCATATGCCTAACATCATCACTGTTATTTTACAGGCAAAAGTATGCAGAAATTTCCCCATAGGTCATTGGGGGAATCTTCTCCTCTGTGTGAACAGGCTTCCTGGTTTGTTCCTACAAAATGGGGAGGATGGCATTGCTGATGTACCTGTGGAATGCACGGACTGGATTTTGGGGTTGGTGTGCAGAAGGTTCTCTGTGAGGTACTGGAAACATCAGAGACCGGTCGTGTGAGTCCTCACAGTCCAGGGACAGTCACCACTTGGTGGATTTACCAGGAATGTGCAACAGAGAGAGGATGAGGCAGTGCAGTCCCTGCCACTGCTGCCTTTCCACTTCCTTTGGGCTCTGATGTTTTCATGTCTGAGGCAGCGGCTCCCATTAGCAGAGGCAGTAATTCATGTAGGGTAGGAGTTACTTACAGTACAGCTGTGCTGCTTTGATGGTGCCATCTGCCATGCATGGGTGGGAGCCAGCTTCCCGCAGGCTGCACGTTCCAAGAGGAGCTTTCCTTAAGACACCCGGACATGCGTGCGGGGAGCCTGCGCGCCCCACGGAACGCAGGAGCAAAGGGAACTGGCGAGCTGCTGGGAGCCGCTTGGCTGAGATCTGCATCTTCACACTGTGGTGCTGGGATCTGAAATAGCTGTGTCTAACTGAGGTGGAATCATCAGGAGCAACCCTGCTGGCCAGTTTTCGTTTCCTCTCTTTTTAGATGAACTGCCTAATTCAGCTTTGTAAGGTGCAGCCAGCCACGTCTGTCAGGGCATAGCTAGAAGAGCGAAATTACAAATTGCCATCTAAAGAGATCATCCTCTTAATTGCAGCAGGCCTTAATTCACATTCCATGGGTGCATTTTTGCATTATTGCTTAATCAAAAAGCTACTGGAGCCAAATATTTTTGTGGATGTATCTGTGTCCTAGATCTCTCATGGTGTTTGCTGCGTTGCCTGTGTCAAGCAAGGCTTTCCAGCTCTGTTAAATGGAGGCATTGCTGCCAGGGCCCCGTGTCAGAGGAGCTCACTGTGTGCAGGGCAGGCAAAGCTGTGGAGCAATTTGCCTTTTTCTGGGCCAGTTGAAGCTGATGAAGTGAAAGCACCTGCTTGGTTCAGCCACTTGGTTTATGCTGCCCTGTGCACTGGGGAGTGAAAATCTTATTAGAACCAGAGGGCAATGCTGGTCAGAGTCACACATCACATTGGCACAGAGTGAAGCTGGGGGTTGTTACGTGCTTATTTTGCAGAAGAATAGAGGATTGCGTTCCAGAGGGTAGATCTCAAAGAGCTCTTGAGCTATACAGATCACGGGAGGTGTTTAGACATAATCTAATGTACATAACAAGTGAAAACTTGGTTGGTCTAATAAATGGGAAAGTAATGGGAAAATGAGTTTTGCCCAAGTCTGCGTTTCAGAGAAAGCTAATGAATGTTTTTGATAAAACTGTTTGTCAAGTATTGCTTTAATTTATTCCTTATTTTAAAAGAAAATAGATTCTTTTAAGAAAGTTACATCTCCTTTTCCACACTTAGGGTACTGAGACTTTTCTTCATAACTTGGCAGTGCTTTCCTGGCTTTTTGTGTCAGCCAGTTTTGCTGAGCAGAATTGAACTTGGTGTGAAAGTTTTCTCTGAAAAGAGCTGATTGAGCTTTGCCTTAAGTACTGTTTACTTCAATGCATTTTAGCCTCTTAGCAATAACACGGCCCACCTTCCTCTTATTTTGAAGTTAATGTACCCCATACACAGCATGCAGAAGGACCACAGCCCCTGGTCTGAGGAACGATTGTATATCCTTGCAGTGTGGCCCTTCTCCAAAACACTATTGTAGAGTTTTCCCAGTGGAATGAGGGTCTGTTTGTGGAGAGAAATCAGCACAGGGAGCTGTGGCAATTCAGCTGGAGGCCAGTTAAGTACATTGCAGACAAACACTGGTTTTCTTCTTAAGAGTGTCTTTGCTGTGGCTGGAGGCAGCCTGCTGGAGCTTGTCTGAGCATGGCAACTCCTTTAGACTTTGTTTGTAATATCGCGTAATAATCTTGACACTTGTGTGAGAGCCGTGTCAGCTTACAGCGACAATTTAAGTCATTAACAAATGGCAGCTATTTGCCATCTGTCCCTTTTATCAGCCCTGAACCCATATGCAACTTAGTGTTGGTTGAGTGGATTAACTTTCTCTTAATATTTTTGAAAACACAAGCAACTCTGTTCCACTTTAGTTTCATTGGTTTTTTCCTCCAGATGTGGTTCTTTTGTGAGGAAAAAGGGGAAAAAAAACCTGACAAAAGGTAGATACTGAACATATGGGCTGTGTTGATGATTTCTGTGGGACTGTTCATTTTCCAAAGCAAAGGGCTGTGGTGCTCCAACAGGATGAAGAAGGGGACAAATAGGACTCCTGTTCCTAGTCAGTTGCAGAGCCTCGCTGTCCTGTTTGACAGTAAGACGCAAATTCCCACCAAATCTGTGTGGGATGGGGACTGCTGAGGTTGCCTACCACTGAGTGATTCCAGAATGGCAACTCAGCTGTTACAAAACAGCTGCTGGGAATCTGAAAACAGCTCAGGGGTGTCAGACCGCTGATTTCCAGAGAATGTTTTGGTTCCCTTGGTTCAGTGATCTGAATACCCATTTCAGATGGACTCTGTCTTGAGTGTCACAAGCCAAACTGCTCTTCCTGGAGCTCTGTACTGCTTCCAGAACTAATTAGGCACTCCCACCTCAGTAATCTGATTACTGTGGCTCGGGATTAAGAAAAGAAAGCCAACCCTGACACACAGCACCCTGTGATAACGGGGAGGTGGGCGCAGCTGGCTTTGAAGCTGTGGCTCAGATGCCTCACCCCAGTGATGTTTTTGAAAGAAAACTGATCCCACGTGGCCACCCAGGAACCCTCTTCAAACACGAGCAGCAGCCCAGCTTAGAGCAGAGCTTGATGGCACTGTGGGCACTTGGAGACTGTGGGGATTTCAGCAAGTAGAAATGGATACAAGAAGCAGTTATGATAATAATTGGAGTTCTCTTTAAACAGGGTGGAGATAATTAAGGTGTGGCTGTATTTATGTACATGGGGGTTTCAGAAAGCAATGTTTTATTTGGTCTTCAAGGGCTCTAGCCTGCCCTGCTGGTGTTAGCTGTTCTTCACTTGCCCGAAGCTTGGCATTGCTTGGCCTGGTAGTCTCTGAGTAGAATCAGCTAAAATAGAATTGCTGTGCTGGGTAAGTTTTAGAATAGATTTCTCAGAGAAATAGGCAGGAACAAAAATTCTGCTTAAAAAAAACCCCCAAACTTGCTTAGTTGCATAAATGCAAGGGACAAAGTAGTGTTTTCATGCAGAAAATATTGTGGTATGTCAGCATGTTGGCACTGATAGTGAATAAGCTGTTTTAAATATACGTCCCAGAAATGGGAAATATGCTAAGATGTGATATTTCAGTCTGGGAACCTGTCTTAAGTGGATGAAAAAGGACACAAAATGATACCATGTAGTTGGAATTTTGGACTTTAATGAGAAGTGAATAAAAAGTGATCACAAACTCTCTCTGTAGGCAGCTGTTAAGCAAGTAAGTTTTTAAACATTTCTAAAAAATGTTGGCTGGCAAAGCAGCGCACTCTGGTACTAAGAGTTGCAGCGTCAACCTTTATGCATGAATAAATGTATAGAAATGTTTTAATGGCATTTCTGAGGTTGATGGTGTAATAGCTGCCTTCATTAATGATCTTTCAAAGCCAAGTGAAGGCATTATTACGGAGATTAAATCATTCTCTGACTGCACAAAGGTAATACACTGGTGGTGGATTTGGAAGGCTGTTTTGTAGAGAGAGCACCAAACGGTGCAAGTTCTTGGATATGGCTGTAAAAAGTTTTGTAGATTTAAAACACAATTTCCACTGCATCTGACTGCTTTCCAAGGGAGCATAAATGTCTTGTCATAATCAACCTTGCTGGAAGCAGGAGGCTGAAAGTTATGGGAGGAATTAATTCTGTAATATTTGCTCCTGAGAATAAAAATAGAAACAGAGAAGGTGGCCCTATCTCCTGTGAAAACTTTTTGTTTTCCAAAACGAAAACAGCGAACCTTTTGAGTTTTTTCCTCCTTTGTTTGTTTTTTATTCCTGATACCAGTGACTATCTCTTTTCCCCAAAAGTACACAGAGGTTCTGAAATATGAATCATGCTCTTTTGTCCACAATAGCTGTGATGCTAATAAACAGGGAAAGAGAGGGCCTTTTCTCCTTGGGTTTTAGCTCTTGTATTTAATTCTGATTTAGAGGATAGATCAGGAACAGTGTCCAACACACCATAAAGGCATGCATATGAATTTAGTCAGGGAACAAGCTTCTTGGGAAATCAAATTAATTGCCCGCTAGATATTAACATCTATGATTTTGCAAAGTAATTTAGCACTTCCCTGTGACTGAGATTTATCAGTGGGATGTAATCCATAAACTGCACATTCCTGCTTTTTCAACAAGCGCATTCTCCAGGCTATGTTTGAGAAATATTAAAAGAAGTTAAATTTGAAATTAGGATAATGTAGGCCACTATTTAAACTACTTTAAAGTTTTTATTGAAATTAATAAAAGCAAAATAATTGTTTTTAAGAGCATACTTCATTTTTGTGAGAATAGGTACTCCCTCACTCTTGTTTTGGATGGTGTAGAAATACATTGCTGTTTCATAGGAAATGGAAAACTGTTGGAATATTTATGTTATGACTCAAATCTCCTGTGTTATCATGGAGTGAAACCTGGGCAAATTTCCCGAGCACCTTCAAGAGGGACATTAAGCCTTGTGGAAAGAAATGATGTTTATAAATGTTGAAATTGTGAAATGGACTGGGAGTGGTTGTCTGCAAGTTGTGTTTTCTTCTTTCAGGTAAAAAACTACCACCGAAATACAATAATTGCACATTTTAAATTATAGAGCTTTTTCCTGTGTTTTTGGCTGATACTGCAAATACTTGTGGGTTCCAAAGCAAGGAAATGCAGCATGACATCTGCAGTAGGAATTGGATTGTCAGGCCTGCTGTTTGTAGGGTTTTTTGGATTGTTTTGTTTTTCTTTTCTGAAGCAAAGTTATCTCAAGCCCTGTAGCTTGTGCTGATTCTCATTCCTGGTGGCTCTCATCAAACCAGTCTTTGAGTGGGGAAAAAAATTCTACCTGTCTGATGCATCCAAGGATAAATAAAAATAAAAAAATGTTTTATCTGTCCACTCCCTCCAGCAGCTGGGGTTTCACTGGGAAGGTATTTGATAAATTCAAGAGTGGCAGGAATGAAGATGATTTTGGAAGGAAAGACAGAAGTTTTCACATAGCACATTCAGAGATGCAGTGTTTTTTACAAGTACTGCTGTAAAATGAGTATGAACAAATACCTTGGTTTTTTCCTACATCGTAGCAACACACATTCTCAGTAAATAGCAGGAAGGAGAGCATTACCAGATGAAACTACTATGCTGAAGTTCACCCTAGGGATTTACTTAGGTTCTGCTTTAATTATGGAGAGATTTTCAGGTTTGAAGTTGATTTTCAATTCTTACTAGATGCATTTCTGGAAATGGAATAATCCTTCCTTCATGAAATAGAATTATTAAAAAATGACTGTGTTAATAATTAAAATTTAAGAATCTTGGCATGCAAATGTTCCTAATAAAATTAGAAGAACAAACTCTGTGTAGAGTGCTTAGTTTGCAAAGAATTCAGCATCAGAGTTTAGTATTGCTCTGGAGTGCAGTTATCTGAAAGCAAAATGTATGAAAACAATAAAATACAAATAGAGTGTGTTAGGGTTTTGGGTTTTTTTTTGTGAAGTCAGGCAACTTAAGAAAAGTGGAAATCTTTTAATTAATTTTTTGCAAAACCGCTCATTAAAACTTGTAAGTGCTTAACTAAACAAAACCTTAATTGAAAGTGTCAGAAGTGATCCATGGCTGCATTACAATTTCCTTCTTTATGCATCATTTCCTTTGCCATTTAGTTGGATACCAACCACTACTCTGACCTATCAGTTCAGACACACAATGTTCACCCTGGTTTCTTTGTGCTCTGTGAAAAGAGTTAAAATAGGCTGAGACTGAAAAAGATAGGAGTTTTATTGGTTGGTTGGGTTTTTTTTCTAGAGCAACATCAATGTACAGAGCAGGTGGCCACAAAAAATGGATGCAGAAAGCTTTATTCCATGTGTACTCTTTCTATCCTTGAGCCTGATTTATTAATAAAACATTTTTTATGAAAGGTGAAAGGTATTTTAGCACCTCTAACAATGGCTTAGTTAAATCCAGATGTCTGTAGTAAAATGGATGATATAAAAATCCTTAACTGGCATAGATGAAGATAGCAATGTAATCAAATGGTATTGTTTCTAACTCATTGTAGCCAGTGTATCTTGCTATTATCACATAGATTTTTGTGTACAGGATTACAGGCTATTTCTCCAAGAAAATGTTAATGGACACATATTTTTGATGAAACTGAGTTTATGTAGCAAGAGTCAGTTATAAACTCACTCTGAATAAATACATCTAAATATATACCTTTTACTATACAGTAGGTTATTTGCTACTCAGAATAGGTTCTCACCGTGCTCTGTGTATTTTATAGAGCTAGGTGGAATGGTTCTGCTCTGTGCCTGCTGAGGATCTGCACTCACAGCAGTACAGCAGTCACACAGTTCAGAGAAGGGTTTTTCCCCAAGGAATGCAGGCCTCTGAAAGCACTGATGGAAGCTGACCCTATCTCCCATTATGCTTGGGGAGAAATGGTATGTAGGAATATAAGAAGCTGTTGAGTAATCGAGTTTATTGAATGCATTCTTGGGCTTTCCAGACCTTGATGCCTTCCTCTGAATCCTGGGTATATCTTACAGTTGTCTTGCAGCCTGTGTGGCAACGCCTGGGCAAAGTTGTTTTTAGCAATTTCAAGTGGAATACAAGTTCTTATGTGCTTTAGAGGCAGTCAGGAAAGCTTGCCCTCTGTTCACCTGAGCTGCGCTGCTTTGCTCTGTAGTGGTTAAAATTAGATCTGAAAAGTTTCTTCCTTTGAGAAGGCAGCAGGCAAGACAACCCCTCAAAACCCGGGAGAGGAAATTTATCTGTTGTACCCTTACCCTGCTCTGCTTATCAAAATGTTTTCAAAGACTCATTCAGATATAAGGGTATTTTAAAGGGAAATCACCTGAGTCTTGGCCCCAGGTAGTCTTTCGTGGGGCAATTATAGGATTCATCTGTTTTCTGAAGCTGACAGTTCTATCAATTTACATCTTCTGTTTTAAAGTCCCTTTATGTTTTGAAGAGGAAAATTCATTATCATCTTTCACAGAAAAGAACCCAAACCTTTTTGATTGTCTCTGCAGCGAGAGATAAAGAATAAGTTTTGAAAAATATAATAGTGGGAAACTAGGCTAGCAGGGAAGATTCCACTATGCTGTTTTGCTGGGAAGCGTGGAAATTGAAGGTTTGAACCTGAGCAGAATATGAATGAATTTCAGCCCTTTTACCCCAGTGGTTCATCAGGTGTCTGCTCTCATCAATTAATATAATCCTCCATTGTCCTCAGAAATGGTCCTGTACCAAGCAGATTTCTGGACTGTGAGCTGCACTGAGAAATGAATGCCAACCACAGTAAACACTAGATCCAGGTCTCTTTGCATATTGTGACTCTTACAACAAATGTCATCTGGACTAAAAAGAAGCCCCAGCTGGAACATGGGATCTGAGGAACTTGGATCCTAGAGAAAACTGAATATAGAAAAGCCTTGTGTAGTTGGATTTCTTTCAGATGGAGGTTGGTGAGTGCAGGAAAAAATGAAAGCTCAGATCAGTAATTTCACATTCTGGCAGGGAGATGTGTGTAATAAAGTCCCTGGGCTATAAAGAGTTTGGCATGTGGAGCCCCATGAAGAAAGGGATAGTCATCTCTGTTTGCCTGAGAGAAAACAACCTTTCATGTATAAACCAAGCCTAAACTGGGAAATGAAGCATATTGCAGGAATATAAACTGGGATTTATGACTGTGTTTAATGGCACTTAGTGGAAAGCTATTTATACAACTCAAACAGCACATTTGTGTGTGTGGCTGCCCTTCCTCGCAGTTTTTTGGCTCTGTGTATTTCTTAGTTCACAGAGGCAAGGAAGGGTTCACTGACAACGCCACCTCTGAAAGGTGCTGCTGCTCATTCAGCAACAGCCTTGGGATTTCCACAATGAGCTTTATTCATGAGAGTCCTTCAGTGGGCTTGTATTCAAGTAGGAGGTGAGAGTTGCCTCGGAAAACAAGAGGTATCTTACATTTGCATCCCTAAGAGGTTGTTACTAAACTTATCTTTGGAACCACGGAGTGTTGTGCACAGGAAGGCATAAAAGCAAGTCACTGCTGGCTCGTGTTGAATGCAAGCACACCAGAGTGACAGAGAAATTCAGTAAGATGTACTTGGCTTGGAAATCTATCTTATTTATGCTGTCAGTTGCACTCCTTATGAGGTGAGGAGCTGTGCTGAGTGCCTCTCCCCCTGCCTCCTGTTGGAAGCATTAATCTGCAGGAGCCTGACGATGACTGTTTTCAGAGTCACTGCAGGCAGGTCACACAGATTAATGTAATCTGTGTTGATCTCAAACACCACAGCTCACACTGCAGATTAGTTCCTCACTCCCTGATTACAGCTGACCTCTTTTTCTGACATGCCCTTACGTTTTACCTTACAAAGAATGTAAGGCACAACCAAGTGTTGCACTAATTATGCTCTTTAATACCTGTCTTGCTTTCACCTTTTGGCAGAGGCTCACTAAGAAAGAGATCCAAAAGGATGTCTTGTGTAAAACTGGAAAGAGATCATGTGGTACTCTGCTTATTTTGCTTTGTTACTAAGGCTCCCATCAATAAATACCTCACTATTATGAATAGTTAATCCTTTCTCTCTCACTAAAATTCAGAGTAACAGAGGTACTACTACATTTTAACTCAGTGTGGTAACTGATTGCTGTAAGACACCACACTTAATAGCTCTGCCATTTCAGATAAACTGATGAAATCTTATGCATTCTTATTTAGCCTCTTTCAGGCCAGTGCGCAAAATTAGAATGTTACTTTCATGAATTAAGTTCTGCAAACACCTACAAGTGATGCATTTAGTTTCTGCATGACCAGCATTACATGAGAACCAAGGGGCTTGTGTTTCTCTGGCCAAACCTTCTCCTGATGAAAATATTGTGCTGGGACTTCAGCTACAGCTTTTGCATATCTGACCCTTGGAGTCAAAATAGTGTTGATTACCAAGCAGAAGCAGATCAAGTTTCTCTTCCCAATTTTCTTTTTGCTCTCTTACATTTTAAAAATGCCTAATCACACGTATTTCACAGGATCAGAGTTCGCTGTGTGGATTTTGGTTAATAAGTTACATGGCATAATTACCTGCTTCAGAAGTTGCCAGTGTGTTGTATAATACTTGTGTTGTGTAATGAGCACTGCACTGTACAGTGCATAATGCATGGTATAATGTGTGTATTATATAATGAATATAGAGCTACTCCTAGGAAGGCTTTTCTGGTGTGCTGTCCTGTCTCTGGCAGCAGCCAGTGCATATGGAGGAAAGAAAAAAACGTGTTGAACATCAGCTTCCCTGAAATACTCTCCTGGCTTTCAGCAATTAGTCCTTCAGGGAATTGTGGAGGTGGTTACCACTCCAGAGTGAAAATAACCCCTCAGTGAACCTGGAAGCCTCTTCTGCTGGTGAATTCATGTCAACTGTTTTTCTAAACCAGCCTGTGAAATGAGCTGTAGGACACAGGTGACACTGCCCTGGGACTGATGCAGTTCACTGGGTGGTAAAATAGCAATAAATAGGTAAAGCAGAGGCACCTGCTTCTTTCCTGAGTGATCCCACAGGGCAGTGTTATCATGGCACACTTGCACTGTGTGCTTTACATCACATGGAATATTTTGGTCAGCGTCGTGAAGAATCTTAAGCTTATGCAGGTTAATTTCTTCAGAATTACAGAGGAAGAAGGAAAGTAAGTTTGGAAGTTTTCTCATCAAGTTTTGAGTTGTAGTTTTGAAATTGAAATAAATAAGCTTTCCTGGAGACTGTCATAGTGCACCAAGTACTGGTAAGTGTATTTCCATGTGACAGGCATGCTAGTCATTATTAGACTACCTCAGGATCTTTCTCAGATGGATTTAAATGTTGGGCAGAAGTATCGTGTGAAAGTTACAGAGACCTCAGGCTACTTAAATAGATAACCCCAGTTCCCTGCAGAAAACAAAACCAAGGCAAGACTTTGTGTGTTTTATTTAAAATTAGGCAGACTCCTTCAAATGGATTACTGCAGTAATAAACAGAGGAAAATATACAATTTTAAGCTTTTAAATTGGCAATATCAATTATCTGCTGAGGTTATGGGAAAAGAAAATGAAGTAATCATGTTTTCACTTTATTTTAGTTCTAGTGTTTCCCTTCCTTTTCAGCTCACAGATACTTTTCTTGTGCTTTTTAAGATTTTATCTAGAAATATGTCAAAGAAAACCTACGAGTTTAATTCATGTTGTCAGGAGTTTATTCCAGTATTGTCTCTTTCTCAAATAGTAGAGAAATCTCCCTTTTTGTTTAGACATTTGGGAAAGAGGAGGAAGAAAGAAAAAAGATTCAAAAAGGGAAAAGGAAAAAACCACTAATGAAAGAAATATGTGTTTTTGCAGAGAAACAAAAGCTATAGAAAAGAAATTAATTTGTGAAAGTACTTGCCTCTCTAGGTATAAATTTATAAATATCTACTTTATTACAGAAGCAGTGTTTCGAAAATCTGCTCCCCTTTTCTTGTTCTGTAGATACTTTTAGGTTAATCCATATGAATGTACCTGTACTGTTCATGCTGACTGAAAATGAGATTTTTCTTTTTTTGTCTGAAAGGTTTTGAGAACACTTTCTATTCTGATTCTTGAGATTACAGAGTCCTTTGAAGCAAAATAGTCAAATTTTGGAAGAACTGAATGCAGACACTTGATTCACTTGAACATTGACGAGAAGTTTCTTCCTTTCCCCCATCTTTCTAGCTGGGATTTAAGGTCCAGCTAGTTCCTGTGATATGGCACAGTCTGTCTAAGTTTGTGCAATGAGTGAAATCCCATTCGTTCTCTCCCAGCTGCTGTTCTCTAGAGGTTCAATTTTGGCTCTGTCTGGGGATGTTCTCAGACTGCAGACGATGGGTTTGGTGTCTAACCCAGTGCAACTGGGATTTGCTTTGGTAAGTCAGCTGAGAGGGGCTGCCTTGTGGTCACGGTCAGAGCTGCGAGACGGAAATGCTGCCCTGCTGTTAAGAAGACTCCGTGAGTTGTGGCTCTGAATAACGGCAGCGTGGTCTGGATTCATTTGGTTGATCATGCAGCTGTGAAGCTGCTGGAAGAACAAGACTGTGTATGTTCAGAAAGTGGAAGAAGAGCTGTTGTATTAAGCTGCAAAGGCAGCAGCCAGGCTGCCTGAATAGAAATTCATTTCTCAGTCTGCAGTAAAGCCTACATGGAATGGAATCTTAAGTTTAGGGTGCTGGTTCCCAGCGGGGCTGCGAGGTGCAACTCAGAATTTTCTTGAGGAGCTGAGTTTTGTAGGGCGTGACTGTGGTGCCCAATCCTGCCTCCAAGTGTCAGCAGGGTGTCAGCTGGTAATTCAGAGCACCCAAAGATGGTACCCGGTGGGTTTGGGTGTGCAGAGAACATATGCATTCACACCTTGCATTGCTCTCAGGACTCAACACCTCCTGGGAAACTTCCTGACACTGTCAGTGGGATTTGGATCCAGTCATCCTCTATGATTCAGTGCAATGATGTTCAGATCAGGGACTTTTTGACCTCTACCAACTTTTAGTAAGACAAAGCATCAAGGCAGTACATATCCAATACAAATTTTAAACAGGCATCCATGGATATACATTAGAGCTGTATTACAGAGGAAGAATTAACTTATTGTGGTACGCTGAGATGAATATTTGTGTACCTTTCAAGGAGGAGCATGTCCTAAATTACACAATTAATACATCCGGTATTAATTCATGGTCTGATGTTAACACCAGCTGGCAGGTGCTGGCCTGCTACCCAGTAGTAAGCTGAAAATTTGCAAATTGCTTTCCCATTACTGCTCTTGTGTGAGAGTTCCTAATTTAATTTGAACTAGAGGATGTGGCATTAGTGCTCTGTCAGTAACAGAGAACTAGATAACATCCCAGTCTCAAGAATCTTGTCCCTTTTGCATATCTTGCTCTGTTTATTTCTTAAGAGTTGGTTGCATTTACGAGAAGCAAACATATTCAGTTAATAAAAAGGATAATTTTTTTTTGAGCTTCATTACCTTGAAAATTCTGTAAAATAGGTAAGTTGGACCTTTAAAATAATGTAGATAAAAGCAGAGAGCCTTGCTGCTTCTCCTGGATAATTGGAAATTGCTGCTGTTTAACAGACTTCCTAAACTGATTTATGCTGCTCCTGAGCACCCTGTAGCAGTGTTTTCAATGCTTTGGAAAGTAGATAATTTCAAAATTAAGCCATTCTATCAAATCTGACCTGGAGGGATCAGATTTTAGGTGTTTCCCTAAAATCTACAGAAATTCTGCTTTGGGTCCTCAAAAAATTTGAGATTAGAAGAAAAGCAGGCTCTGAACAAGAGTTCTGTGCAACTACTGTGATTTGCCTTTTGTAACTATCTCATAGATAGTTCCCTCTCCTCAAGCAATTATAACTTAATTTCTTTATATTAATTTTGATTCTTATTCAGAGAGTTTTATCTCTTCATTACATACTCTAGCTGTAATTTAGCTTTTAAAGCATTGCTGATTAAAAAGAGATTTATTTCACTGAGCTAAACATTATTTTAAAATGGATATAGAGGCATCTGCTAACACACCTCCCTCTGAATATTGTTAATTGCATGAGCAGAGCTATCTAGAAGTCAATTTTGTCATTATCAGACGCTTTCAGGGATTTAAAAGTTTTTCATTTAATGACTTCCAAAGAGTTTTTGCCATTTATCACTCAAAAAGGGACTTGAGAATAGGTTGATTGTTCCAGTGGTAACCAATCAGTAGTCAAGGTGCTCATGCAGGATAAGACTTTGAATCTCTGATCTTTCTTCTTCAATTCTGTCAGTTGGGGGGTTTAAATATCTTTTTGGCACTGATGAAAATTTAACTTCTAGAGCTCAGGATTCATCCTTGATGGAGCATGATGTCTGAATATATTTCAGCAAAAGTTTCAGTTCTTTCTGGTGACTCGTTGTTGTCTTACAAGAATGTAAAATTTTCTGATAGGCAGAATGGCAGCTTATTTATTTGTTAGACTGATTTAAATATTGCATGAAAAAAGAAACTCTGTAGATTTGCCTTTCACTTAAGGAATATTAATGGCTTAATTTTCTTTTTTATTTAAACCTTTGTGTGTGTGTGTGTGTGTTGGATTAAACAGTCTTTGTGTTTCATGTTCACATTTTGGATAGAATCGAATTAATCAGAGACTTGGCATTTAGAAAAGGAAAACGGAAGCAACATAAATGTAGCCTGAAGGTTTCTGTCATTTATGTGGTCCTTGGGGAGGATAGTCAAATCAGAAAAACCAATCCTAGCTGCACAGTCCGTAACAATTTATAAAACTAAAAAATTGAGGAATGCTGGCTTTCCCTATGAAGTCTGCCTCACAAAACTGGGTGTGCAGTATGAAATTCAGCACTGGACTAAGGTCCAGTAGAGAGCATCAAAACAGAGTTAAAATGAAATCTGAACTGCCAGGTATGCACTTGAAATTCTAGACTTTTCTTGGGAAACTTTTTGATTACTTGAATATACCCAGTATCTTACCCTTTTGATAAAACGTTGAATTTTAGCGTTAAGAAGTCTCCCTGCATGATAGCAAGATGAAACAGTAAAATAAGTAATGTTATTATCCATGAGGAGTGTCAGTAAATATCCATTTTTACTCTTCATCTCTATGATTATCATCCTTCAAATATGAATCCAGAACAATGCCTTTTTATGTATGCAGGAAAACAATCCATGGAAGATTTTTTAATGAAGAATTATTTTGTCTTGTTGAAAGATATTATCTGCTGATGGTTTCTTTTATAAGGTAGAATGAAAGGTGATTAAAATGAGCACTTTATTAACAGTATGCCATCACAGTGGCTTAGTATCTTCTCTTGTGTTTTAGGGTTAGTTCTGTCTCTGAAAATGAACAAAGTGAAGTATTTTGTCATCTCTTGAGCTAAGTTGTGTAATGGTAGGTGATTCTGGATGAATTATGCAATGGCCACCATTTTTCCCAATGTATCTAGTCCCGGGAAAAAAAAAAAAGGCATGTTGTGTAGAACGCCAGAGAAAAATCTTAAGCTGTTGAGCGAGCACATGGATATGAATCACAAGGAGTGCAAGGTGAAATATTGTCTTGTTTACAGACTCGGTGTCCCTGGTGGAATGTTTGTATTACTGCTATCAAAAAGACATCACTAAGGGCTTAGGTAGCCTTTAATGCAGCTTTCTACATCTTGGGCCAGGTGCTTACCTGCTCACATCCCTCAGATTGGACTGCTGTGAAACATCCTGTTGTTTTCTTGGAGCCATTTGGATTTGGGAATTGTAGAATCGTTAAGGTTGGAAAAGACATGCACAAGCATCAGGTCCAACCTTTGACCGAGTAGCACCGTGCCCACTAAACCACATCTTGAAATGCCATGACCACTCATGTTTTGAACACTTCCAGGGATGGTGATTCCACCACTTCCCTGGGGAGCCTGTTCCAATGCTCAGCCACTCTTTTAGTGAACTAGTTTTTCCTAATGTCCAGCCTGAGTCTCCTGTGGCCCAAGAGACCATTTCCTCGTCAGTCCTGGCCACTGGTGACTGTAAATCCCATCACATTCCACAAATGCGGGTAACCATTTAAACCAGAAAGCTGTAGAGAATCTGGTACAAAGCTAAAATCCAGTGGGATGCCTTTGGTTTACTTGCCAAGACGGTGTATGAGTCACTAATAGAATGTTATCTCCCCAAAGACAGTCTGTCCTGTCCATCTGTCTAGAACTGCTTGTCCTGCTGCCCCACCAATGACAAAGAACCAGGCAGAAAATCAGTGCTTTCTTGTCAAATGTTTTGTGAACACACAGGTATTGACTGAAATGAAATGGGGGCTGGCAGAGAGAAGGAGAAGATTATTGCAGTCTTGATCTTGCCACAGAATGTCCTCTGTGCTTATCCTGAGGTAAGAGATACGGCTAAAGAGAGGGCTGGCACTGCTGGGGAAGAGCAGGGGAGAATGAGGCAGTTACGGAGACATTCTGAAGGTTGGGAACATGTCTTTGAAGCAAACCTGTCATGGACAAATGAATAAATCGTCAAAATGACAACATGTAATGCTTGCAGCATGCAAAACTTGTCGCATTCATGCTCTTGTTTGAGAAAATGAATTACAGAGTCTCGAAGAAAGGGACTGCTTCACATCCCAGTAATGGTGCATTAATGCTGTGTACTGTGCTAAAAGCTAAAAGTGACTTCTGGAAGGAGTATAGTTAAATTTCATTTCTTTACAACCTAGAATGAAAATTGGTATTCAAGTGGCATGTTGTATGCCATAATGAAATACTGTAATTAAGAAATATAGTGTTATCAAGTCTAAGCATTTTAAACTCAAATACCCGAATCACAAAATTGACAAGAAAAGGTATAATTCAAAAACATTGAGTTTCCATGATCCATTTCAATTTTTTGACCTCATTTTAGAACTTGCCGATTTGTTCTGCAGTCAAAGTGGTAGAAATTTTATTTTCTTAAGGAAAGCTGGAGTTGTCAATTTAAGTGTTTGTGGCTAAAAGAAACATTAGTAAGAAACAGAAAGCTGAAGCCAACAAGAGTGGGTTTTGCCATGTATCATACACTGCGTGCATGTGAAGCACTCCATATGCTCTGTTTCCAGCTTGGAGTGGAAGCTAACCCTAAGGAATCTGTCGGCTGTCACATCTCACTCTTCATTCACTGTCATCTGTGATGTGAAGGGGTCACATTATCTGTAGACTTACTGGGAATTAGGCTGTTTCTGGTGCTGGAGAAGTGCCAGTTTCCAGCAGATGAGAATCCACAAGTGTGGTTTTCCAGTTTGTAACTTTTGTGTACCAAGGGTTACCTGTTGAGATGGGGTGGTTTGTCAGCCCTCTGAAGGGGTCAGATCCTTGTTTCAGGCACCTATGCTCTTTGGCTTCTCTGGATATCCGCTGTAGATCAAATTACCTGGTTGTGATTAATTTTTGACACCTAGAAAACAAAAACAGTTGAAGGGAATTGCCTCTGGGGCTTAATTCTGTCAGCAGTTACCAATAACATAAATAAAGAAGTCTTCTGGAATCTGTGCTCCCAGTTCAGGCGAGTCAACCAAATTCTCTTTTCCGTCATAGCTCAGTGAATTCAAAGTGCTTTGCACTTGAGCCCTGCTGCAAACCCCTGTGAAGTGCTCTACTTGAGGGAGTTCTGCTGCCGGTTGAAAATCATCTGAACAGTTCCCCTGGGGTAAAAGGTTTCTGAGCTGGACTGTACCAGTCCTTTCTCTCAGAACCCTCCTAGCCATTATGCACTGGTGGTCCCTTCCCCACCTCACTGGGTTGCTTCTGTGAAGGAACGTTTAACTGAGGAGTTCTTATGTCACCCCATTTTGAGAGAGACAGCATCAGTCAGCAGCATCCCCTGACCCTTCCCCATTGAGTCTCATGATGAGCTTGTGCCAGAAGATTTAGCTGGGAGAGCTGTCACTCCTCACTCACTTCGCAGTGATTGTTTTTGGGGAAGTTACAAACTGCAGCTCAGTGGAATGACATAGTTTGATTCCATGTGTTGAGAAAAACAGCAGTGAAATTTTGTGAAAGACCCTTAGAAGGTTTTTTTCTTTTCCTGCCCTTTCTTCTTGCTTCATCTTGCCAGTGGGAAGGAGTGTAAGCAAGTGGCTTGCATGATAATTTAGTGCCAGATCTGGAACTATCTCCTGGTCCCCGGAAAACCTCAAGTATCAAAGGAAAAGGAGAAGTCTGAGTTTTTAACTGTAAGGCAGGGCTCCACTGAAGGGCTGCAGATTTATTGAGCGTTAAATGTCACTACCAATGTAATAAAGACGGCACACAGTCAGTGATGAGAACTTTCCTGAAGAAAGATCCTTTTCAATAAGTTGCCAACCTGTCTGGAGTTGTGAATTGTTACTAAAAACCAAAAAGACAAAACCAAAAAAAGACAGGTGGGGAGAGAATGGAAGCACCTTCTGCGCTGCCCAGCTTTCAGAGGCATTTCTGCAAGCTTAGTCCCACGTTTGTTATTGTGGAGTGTTGATCTGTTTTGATAATGAACCCCTTTGGGAGGGGGCATATCTTAAATCTGTCATGCTTCCCAGGTGTTTCTTTTCTTGACCAGAGAGGCCTGGGTGAAGCACAGCTGGAGCAGAATGCAAGGCTACGTGTATAATATGGTCTTTATTAAGCAAAACTCTCTTGTTTGAAGTGTGCTCAAAGCGCTGTTTCTATGGTACGGTCTAAAAAGAGCACAGCAGAAAATTCTGCGTGTTCCCCTGGGGATGGGGAGTTATTTAAACATTATGCTTTGGATACTGAGAAGTTTAAAATAATGTGCATGTCATAGCTAGGAAGGAAGGTATTTTGAGAAGTGAGGGTGGGGAGCGCACAGTTATGCCATGAGTAGGACTGGAATCCCACTCCAGTCTAACAAATAGCACCCTGCTGTCTCCGAGGCTGGCTGAGAATGGATTTTCAGTGGTCTAGGACCAAGCTTAGTGTCTGCTGGTCAAGGCCAGGGAATTTGGGACAGGATGCAGCTCCTAGGTGCCGTGGCTGGGTCAATGTTGCAGGAATCCATTCGTAGGAAGGCTTGCTGAGCTGAGGCTGCCCATTACCATCTGTGGCTGTCAAGAAGCAGAGCCAGAGTTTCTGTTCCTTGCAGGCAAGGAATCTGATTGAGGTAATTCTTCAGTGTGTAAAATCAAAAAACACTGTAAAATTTATAACCTCCTCTACTCACCGCCTGCTTTCCATTTTGTAAACTTTCTGTGATGACAGTAATCTTTCTTGAGGGTTTTTTTTTATTATTCCATTTGATCTTCTGAAGAGTGCAGCTGACAATGCTTTTAAACAAATCGAGCATTTACAAATCCAGCAGTGTGTATAAATACACATTGTCTCAGCTAAAAATCTGATTGTCGAGTATGGTGGCTACTCCTGGATTTTTCTTAAAAATGTTAAATTTTGCTTTGACAGCTTTGCAGTGTCCAACAGGTTGAGAAGACAGCTGTTGGGTAGATACTGCTGCATTATGCTTGAGGCTCTTTCATTTCAGTTGCTGTATCTCATTTACTCTTTCTGCATTTTCTCTCTATTTCTGGTCCCTGGCTAGTTTTTCATCACAAATAACAGGAACAAGAAAAAAAAATTCAAAAAATCCTGCTTCTAGAACATATTAAAGACATTATTTATTTAAAGGATTTAAATTTATTGTCTTAATGCCAATGCCACGTGCTAATTATGAGCCAGTTCAGCAGCAACTACAGACTTCATTTTTTGGAAGACTTTGTCTACTGCTTGAAGCTGATGACACTTCTGTGTTTTGATCATTTAGAGTGTGGGACTCACATGCCAAACATACCTGTCGTTTTAAACAATAGATCTTGAACAGAATAAAGAGCTTTATCTGAGCATCTGGTAGATGATACTTTTACCACTAAAGAACCACAAGGGAAATATTAGAGAAATACAGAGCTTTCTATTACAAATCAGAAATAAAGTAGTATTTAATACTGCGGAGTGATGAGGTTAATAACTGTAAAGATGCAAATGTCTTGCTGAAGATGAAACTGGCCAAGAAGCTGAGGCAACCTGCTGCTATTGTCTGAACTGGAAAATCAATGTCTTTGTTTTGCTGTAGGGAATACTGGATGAGGCTGTGCGTTCCCAGCTCCCAGTGGGTGTCATTAGGAGCACAAGTACAGCTCAGCTGTACAGAGGTAGCAGGCATGTATGCTTGATGAAGAGAAACTAAGAACATCTGTCCTGATACTTGAGACTATAAGAGAGCATTGGAATCTGTTTGTTCCTCAGACCATTTGCCAGAATGCATTCCTGACCAAGTCACTGAACAGTGAGGATTTAATAATGCTGCAGCTGATGACTGATTTCAGCTTTGTGTGTGGAAATGGAAATGTTTTGGTAAAGCACTAAACGTGCATTACTATTATTTTGGATGGATTACGGTTGAAAGGATTACAAACTGAATGCAACCCAGCAAATTTAATTTACACAAGTCACACTCGTCAATTAGTGTTCTCTGAAAACAAGGCTGCTTGTTAAATGCTTGTGTCAGGACCTCCTGCTGCTGTGCTCACTGCTGTTGCTCCCTGTAGGAGGATTACCCAGCTATCACAACATCTCAGAATCACTGTGGGTATTTGGTTGACCTTCAGGATTCTTTGGAAGAGGTAATAGGTTATCTGTCTGCAGTGGCTGCTTCTTCCACCCATCTGCCAAATTGATGTGATCAGCTTCGCAAGCCAGGTGTATCTCTTGGAAGATAACTTCATTCTGCTGACACTTTTTCTCAGCTTGTCAGTCTTTTTTAGTTGGACAGTACCTTCTTGAGAGCTTTTGTTTGCCAGCCAGAGTGATGGCTATGCAAAAAAGTGAGCAGATAATAAAATATGGATCATTTCCCACCTTCTGAATCAGTAAAAGCAGTAAATTTAAAACTTTTTGCAAGTAAGCACAATCGATAGCTGGTCCCATAAAATGCAACCCAGTGCTCTTAACACTGCTTTTTATTCAATTCTGGGTCTTGTTCAGCGTGTCCTGTGGGATTTGGCAGAGAATTTTAACAAACTGCACTGCTTTCAGAATGGTACCCTGAAAGCTGTGTCCATGTGTGAAGACAAAATGTTCTGGTAAGCTGGGCAGAACTGGTACCCTGGCATCACATTGCCACACCTGTCCTTGTCCTCATGGTACAGTGGAAATTGAGGCACTCTTGTTCCTGGAAGGAGAAGCTGCAGATGGCAGGAATCTGCACAAGAGCTGAACTGCCACCAGAGCTGTTTTCTCTGGTGGTTCCTTTGGGGGATACAGCAGTTGCAGGCCTGAAGGGGAAGAGAAGCCAATGTGTGTCTCTGCCTTAATTTACACACTGAGTCTTGGCTTCTCTTTGACCTAAAATGATCTCTTTAAGCTGGATTAGTCTGAGAGTCCCTTTGTACAGGGAACAAAGGATTTATCATCTTCCTGTATTGTTTTTGTGAAATCTCCTCTGACTCTCTCCAGACAAATTGCATCTGCTCTGTTTTTGAATGGCGTACAAAGCAAGTACAGGTACCAAAATAAGATCCTGATCTCTCGAGGGGAGAACAGGCATTGTTCCAAAGGAGACTGGAAACCTGACAAGAGAATCAAAGAAAAGAACCATGAGAAAGCCAGTCTAAATAGTGATATGTGCCCCAGAGAAGACTGTTGTAGAGCAGTGCTTGGAAAGACATAAGCTTCAGGTGGAGGACAGAAGTTCAGGTGGGAGGAGAAGGAAGTTTAAAAACAAATATTGTGACTGTAAAGCATATCTGCAAACTGAAGAGTAGCTGGGGGATCAATGGAACGGGGTTTCTGTAGCACATGTGGGAGAATACTCTTCCTACTAACATATTCAGAGCTGGGGAGAGAAAAAGGGGGAACTTTTTGCTGAAATGTCAGGACAATAAAAGCAGCTTTTCTGCTTTTGAAAAGGAAACGTATTTGTTTGAAACTCTACTGGAAAATAACAACATATCTTGTGTAGTGGGGCTTACCTTTCTTATTTCCATGTCAAAGCTTTAGAACAGTATGAAACTTTTTTTTAATGTCCATCAAGTAAAATTTTTTAGTCAGAGTTGGGCTTGAGTGATATAAATTAACATTAATACTCTTTGGAAAGCCTGTCGTCATGAATTGCCTTCAGGATAGGTAATAAATATGGTAAAGGTTTTAACTGCACGTCAAGAACATCACAGAGCTACAGAGATTTCTATTGACAAAGACTTTTAAAAAGAAGCAAAGCATAGCTGCAGTTGGAGAGTATGTGCTAATTAGCAAGCTGATGTGTCAGCATCATCACCAAGTTTCTCAGTATGGGGGACCATAGTTTCACAAGTTGCTTTATGGGCTCTTAAAAAGAAGCATAAATAGAATAGTCAAACTCATGGAAAATACTTTTAATACGTTTTTTTTATAGATCACTTTAATTTTTGCAAGGTAGAGGATAGATAATTGCACTCGGTAACTGCTAAAATCAAGCAACATTTCCCTTTGTATTCTGGGGAGTGCCGTGCACGTCTGATAGCCTGACCTTGCAGATAAAATCTCTGGCTTTAGCATGTTTTGCATCTCTCGTAGCCATTGACATAAAAACCATTATCAGTAGTGTGTCACCAGAGAGCATTCTTGACTTAAAAGCTGTTCCTTCTGAGTTGCCAGTTGGTTTTACAGGCTGGATTGCCCTCGTTAAGTAATGAGCTTGATAGTGCTGGTGGCTGTTAGGAATGCAAACGGCTTCCCAAACTTGAAGACAGAATTCTCAAGGCTAATCTAAATTCTTATTCAATAGTTTCTCATTGGCTTTTCATGAAGACTTCCATTTATTAAGAGAACAGTTTGGTATTTAATTTCACAGAAAGAGTAATGATCTTTCTAAAAGTTTTTGAATTTTCATCCAAGTAATTAATCTCATCTACGCATAAGTTGAAAGCTTGCATGAATATATTTTCTTCAGTGAATTTTAACTGATTAGAAAAATGTTTTCATTGTAGAAATTGTGGGAATGCTCTGCTTGTGTCTACCCTTTACTATTCCAAATAACATTTTTAAAATGTAGCTGGCAAAATTTTCTTAAATGTTAGAATACCATGATAGATTATGATATACCTAATCAGTAAGGCATAAATTAGTATGTGTTTAAATTGGTATGTAATAGGCCTCCAATACACGTACTACTAAAAAGGCAGATTTTTTCTTTTTAGTAGTAGGCCCCAGTATTTTCTTGTGGCTCTCATCCAAATCTTTTTCCTTCAGTGTCTTTGTTACAATAGTTTCTTTGCTCGGAACAAGCTCCTTGATACCTTCCTACTGGATGTTCCTCTTTTTTTTTACACAGTCAGAACTATCTGGTGTTCAATGTTGACGGAAACATAAATCACCTAGAAGCTGACATTCAGTAGGTCATGGCAGCCTGTAGGATATAGGAAAGGCAGCCTGATAGGCACACTTCTCTACATATCACAGACTCAGACGTATTTAGAATTACAAGTTGCATTTTTGCAGTGTCACTTGCTGTAAGCTAAGTACAGGCATGGATGGGCACGGGGACAAGGCTGCCCAGGGACGTGGTCATGGCACCATCCAAGCCTGCCAGAGTTCTGGGAGTGTCTGGACAATGCTCTCAGTCACAGGGTTTAGTTTTATGAGTCCTGCCAGCAGCAGGGACTTGGACTTGGTGATCCTCATGGGTCTCTTCCAATGGGAGATGAAATATTCTATGATTCTGTGAAACAGTTTTCAACAACAACAAAAAAATTATTCTATTGCTGCTATAGGAAAACGTATCCGAGTCAATTTTGCATTAAGCACTGCATATAAAATAAGCTGTGAAAATGCTAAGTTTGGGTATCAAAGACTATTTAAATGGAAACTGGAGATTCACGTGGACCTCATGATTTTGTTTTTGCTGTTAAGATGAAGACTGGGGGTCACGTTTTTCTTTGTGAAAACAGAAATTGCAGACAGATTTGGGTTTTTTTCTCAGCTACAGAGTCATTTGCTTTCTTGATCTGAGGGAATAAATTCTTAGATACGACTGTGTAAATAGGCATTAATCTCAATAATAATGCAGAGTGGCCTCCCTGACCTTGGAAAGAGCCCTGATTTTTGCCTGGATTTATCACGGAGAATCAACAGCAATTACAATGAAATTACAAATGTCCTTGTGGGATCTTCAGTCCTCCAAAGCTGTTTTTTCACAAAGTCTCATAGGATAAATATTTCAGCTTGTTACACTGACTTGTTTGGAAGCTACTCTGAGGAAGAAAAGGGGAAAAATGAGATGGGGGGCAGAGCAGAGAATGCAGCCTGATTTCCTGGCTGAGGTATCCATATGTGTTTTCGTGCTCAATTAACTATGCTTATATTCTTGACTTTATGTAAAAACTGTTTTAATTTAATAGTTAGACTATGCTCTGGGCAGCATCTGAGATAAAAGAAATACTAATGATTTTAGATGCAAAGGCAGAGCTATTTCTCTTACAGGGGAAAGCATTCTTTTAAATATTTGAAAAGATGAGGAGAAAAAAGCCCCAACAACTTAACCTATATGGTTGTTTTTAAATAATGCACATGGAAAGTATTACTAAAAGCTGCACAGAAACCTATTTATGTTGGTTGGAAACATCCTCCTGAAAATTTGGGGTGTTGCTTGTTACAGTGCAAGTCTTCTACCCTGCTATTTTAATTTTAATAACACTTCCCCCTCCCCCACCCCCCCCAATCAGCTGGAAGTGGTTCAGATGGAAGATGGGAAGAACAAGATTGTAGCAAGTGGATGCTAACAGATTCTGAAATATGATCATTACCAGCTGTTTGAGATTCAGTGGCTGTAATATGTTAATGAACTATTAAATTATGCAGATAGAAATCACTGAAAGAGGAATGACATCAAGTGGAATTATGTGACAAATATGACAAAATCTCATTCCTCACTCTCCTTTCTAATGGGAAATATTAAATTTAAAAATTGAATTTTATGTTTATACACGGAAATTCTGTGAAGAAGCTTGCATAAATCCAAACTAATTAATTTTATTTGTCAAGTATGGCTAGAAGACAAACAGATGATCACGTTAAAAGGTAGACCTTAGAAATCCAGTTAAGCAGTGGGAAGACACGATCATCCATCAGCCAGTCATAAGTGAAACAAAGTTTTGGGTTATCCCTCCTTAGTTTGCAGCACTGTTTTCTTCTGGCAGCGTGTCTTGTTACCTCTTGGGAAGATATATCATAATTGTAGAAGTCCTGTAGTTTGAATATGCTTTATATAAAACTGTTCATTTAACTGATACTTGTGAAAGAATAACTCCTTTTCCTTAAATGTTAAAATAACATTGGAATTACTGTTTCAATGTTCCTTTATGTTTTATCTTCTCCATTAAGGACTGTTTGCTTCCAAAGTGTGGTTGGAAATTAGTATTTAAATTAAACATTAGCAGGGGCTGAGTTGGTCCCCAGTAGGAAGATCTGAGTAGTCACTGCAGAAAACACAAAAAGGAGCAACACTGTGGTATGTAAAGTGTCCTTTTACTCCAAGAGAAAAGAGATTTACATTGACTTCTTTCCCCTGCATAATTTACTGCTTTCCATGCAGTAGCTCTGCTTTGCTAGTTGGAGGGAATGTCATGAAAGTGCTTCCTCTTCTTTCTCCTACCTGTCCTCTGCTTCCACCATTCCCTACACTGGCAAAAATGTATTGGGAGAAATATATTAAGAGAGATCCTAATACTTAGGTTTATGCTGAGATTAATGTTAATAATCAGAAATAGAAGTTTTAAAGAAGTTTAAAGATTTATAGAACATGGCTTTTTTTGAGCATTAGAAGCTGTGAGCATCAATGTGAGAGCTACCAGAGGAAAATACCTTTAATAAGAAACTCCTATGAGTCTGTTGAGCGTATTTAAATTAGGGGTTTTTTTTCCACCAAGTCATGGAAAAAGGGGCTCTTTTTATAAGACAGGTTTTTGCTTTGGTCAAAAGTATCTTTGCTCCAGTTGCAACACTTGTTTGTGGTTGAAAAGCTGCACATCTTCTTTACATCTGTAGTATCCAAAGCCAGATTATGTCAGTGTTTCTCCTGTAGTATCATAGTGCTGTTCACTAAAGTTCTGGCTGGTGGTATGGCTGTATAAGTAGCATCTCACTTAGGTATATCCTTGTACATTTACTAATTTATTTTTAAAAAATAACATGGGGAATGTCATCTAAATCTGTAGATTCCCAAAATACAATCGAAGAGAAAACAGTGTGAAAATTTGAACGACAGGCACTTCCAGAGGCTCTATAAATGCCCTTTGGTTTTTTGTGGGCCAAGGATGTGTCTTTTGACTCTGGAATCTTCCGCTTCGTGTAAACAGAGCATGTAAATTCCCTGGAGTTTCTTTAATTATCCCAAACACTTAAACCTTAACAAAAAAAGTGATAAAATAAGCATATGTTTCTACACTGTGCAAGTTTTATGATAATAAAATTGAAGTATCGTTTCAGGAACGCTTCAGAGAAGTTTTGAATGCTCTAGCATTATAAGAATAAATCCTAACACTTTGTAGCTGGTACTACTTGGCCTCCTAGCTTTGGTAGCGTCACTTTCAGGGAGCAGATTTGCAGACAGTTATTAGACCATGTTGTCTGCACAGATGGTTTGCATACCTCTGAGCAAGAAAAAACAAAAAGGGGAATGGGGAAAGAGAGGGGTAAAGCCGTGGAAGGGGTAAGGCTGTGTAATTAAGCAAAGAAGTGCACGTGGTGTTAGGGCTAAAAGACACAACTTAAAGAAGGGATTTTGCCTGAACAAAATTATTTGAGTGCGGTATATTCTAGCTGTACGGTGGGGTCAGTTGGGAATGGAAACCCTCTTGGTAACAATCGCTGTTCACAGAACCCAATTTTTACCAGGCTGTAAGACAACGAGCGTCTGAGTCCATGTGACTCTTTGCAGGGAAAATGGTGCTACTGAAATATCTAATATTCCTCACAAGCCACACTCTAAAGAGGTTGGAAAAAATCTAGTAAATCTCCTTACGCGCAAAACAAATCCTCTGACACTAGTTAAGGAAATGGAATTGTAACATAAACATCTGCTCCTTGTAATGCAGAGAGTGTTGGAGCCTGGCGGCTTGGAAACAGTGAAACCAACATTGTCAGGATTAACTTCTCGTGGGACAGGGACAGCAAGCAATTGAAGATTGGTGGTGGTGCAGCCTGTCTGCTGATGCAGAGGAATTTGTGAAAAGTGGCTGATCGTAACGTCTTTGCTAATGAGAAAAAAGAATTTTCATTGGTTTTGTAAGCATTTCAGTGATGGCTGGTACTGAGCAGCTCTGAAGTGTAGCTTTGTTTTAACGCTCCTGCAAGGCAGGGGATGCGCTGTTGTTCCTGTTCTACAATGGCAAAATGAGATCCACAGGGAAAACATTCCGGCTTTTCTGCGAGAGCTCAGTTGTGCAAAGATAATCAAGGAATTATTTTAGGAAGAAAACTAAATCTTCTTTTTCCTTTACTGCTGTTGAAGGGTATATGAGCAGCAACAGGAGAAAAGTAGTCTAAGCCTTAGTCTAAGTTCCCAGTTCAACCATCATCCTCCACAGGAGGCCAAAGGATGTGCTGGTGGCTGTGGACAGTTTGGCTTATGAAGACTGTGTAAAATTAGACTGGAGAGTACACAGGAAAATACCAATGACAAATCTTCCATTGGCTGTAGGTGAAGCTGAGGACCTAAATAAGTGGAAATCTGGTATCTGTGCATCCACTTCTTGGAGTATTGGAGAACTGGAGAACCTGGTGGTAAATGAAGCCAAAAAAGCGGTGATGGAAAACCAGCCACCCCTTCCTTCACAGCTTGCTAGGTCTTTGGCAGCAAAGTACATAAACCAAGATGTGCTATCAGTCCAAATGTCTAAAGGGACAGAACCTTCTGCAACAACATTTATTGGAGAAGAAACCATACAAGATCTTGCTCAGTTCTCTGATTCTGATTAACCTACTCTCATGTAAATTATATGGGATGAGCAAGATCTCATCAGTATTTCCTTGCATGTTTTTTTTTAGACTCCTGCATTGGCAGAGATGCAGCTGCAGAGAGATGCTAATAACAGCCAGAAGCACTGCTCTGCTGAACCTTTTAGCAGGCCACTCTTCCAAAACTAGGATGGAGCCAAGCTAGTGTAGGAGATTCCTTGGTATCAGTCTGTTTCTTTCAGGAGTGTTTGGATAAACATTGGCAAGTTTTCTGGCCCTAGGTAGCACACCCCAAACTTGCTGTCAGGGAGCATTAAGCTCTTAAAATGCAGATTATATATTTTTCTGGTAAATGAACTTAATGTGCAAAAGCAACCTGGGAGTTAAATCTCCAACTCTTGTGCACCTGCTGACCTCTTTCACACAATGACCATTGGCTAAACACAGAGATTGCATGTGTGCACTTCAGTCAGGTGGGCAGGGAAGCAGAGGCATTATAGTATTTCAGCCAAATTGTGGCTCTGCTCATGGAGGAAGGCATGCCTCCTCAGCAGGCTTACCAAATCCTCTTTGCCAGGAACACAAACACACACTGTGGGGGGGGTTGGGAAATTTTTTCTGGCTAAGGTTTGGAGTTGTTTATGAGGACTAAGGCAATGAGCCTTAGTTCTCCTGCCAGGGAAATCACCTCCTGCTTTCTAATTTGCTTCAATTTATCTCATAATTATTTCTTTTTATTGGATGAAAATATCCCATATTCCATTTTCCAGGTAAGAAATGTAATTCTCTGGCATTGCCTCAAGCTAGGATTTGTTTACAAAATTCCTGGAGCCTTTACTGCAGTTACCTTTACTTGACTGCCAACTGTGTTTGAGTGTCAAAGTATTAACGGGCAGCTTTTCTCCAGGAGTGAAGATTAACTGGAAACAAACTGTTAAGAAACTTCATTTGCTGTTATAGAAAATTACTTCTACTTTGAATATAGAAAATCTTTGGGTTTATTGATGAACAGTTATTCCAACGGGACATCAGCTCCTCTCTAGTCTTCTGTTCAGAGCTGGCTGCTCCTAGAACTTCTTCCTTCACTGCTACTGTGCAGTTAATACCCTGACTCCTGTGGTAAAATGATTTTTTCATTCTTTTCCTTTTCAACTAGAGTTTAATTAGTCCATCCCACCCCAGTGACTGATCAGTAATTAATTCGCAAGCCCTGCGGATTTCAAACACCTGCAGGGCAGGTGGAGCAAAAGAAAAACCACTGCTCATTTTGGACATAACCTTGGGATTAATGAAATCTGTTATCATGCTTAACAATTCCTAAAAGCATTCTATAAACTCAAAATTGAATATCTCACAATTCTCAGGTGTTTTATTAGAGTCTATTCTTCTGGTATCTATCCTAAATAGTCTCTACTAAAAGCAATGATAATAAATAATGAAGTCTCTGATTGTCTGTTACTAAAGGTATTCTACAAAACTGGTGAAAGTCTGTTTTAATTACCCTTTTTCTTTTACATTTTGCTGATGTTTGCTAACGCTCCTGGATAATTCTGTTTCAATTTAGAGCAGCTAGGATTAGTCAGCACCTCTCTGGGATTTTGTGTATACGAGATACCTCCTAAGTGGACTCCTCTGTTTAATGCACAGACTGTAGGATCCAGGTCTGATTCTGCTCTCTTTTACAGTGGAACAGGAGAACTGGTAGAAAATTCTTCTGTGCCGGTACATGAAATGTAACTGTGGTATCCTTCAGCAGCTTTTTAAACTTAAGCAACTTCTACTCCTGTCCATTTTAATACTGCTGAGATGAGAATTTAACCTATAGTAGAATATTTTAAATGATAAATGCTCTTCTAGATCTTCGCCTGGTAGAAATCAGTAGGAACTCCTTTGCTGCCACTCATTTAAGCAGCTTTGCCATGGATCCCAGTGCATCCTTGACGTACCTGTGATCACTGTGCACACTGACTCGGGTAACTCAGTGAGCTGGGGATGTTTCTGTAGGTGCAGTGCAGGAGGCACATGCTCCTTTGACCTGGATTAAATTGGGGTGCTGTGCTGGAGAGGACTGGAACCATTCTTAGCAAAGAGTCTTGATTTTTATCTAACCCAAAATGAACAAGCTGATTTTCTCTTTAGGATGTGTGATACACAGGGTTATTAGGAAAAAACAGAAGAAAATTTTTCCGCCATTTCAAAACATGTGCCAGTAAGGGATGGAGCCTTTTCCCCCTCATCCTTTTTACTTTGTGGGTTTACCAGAAGCTCATCATCAGGCGTGCGGTGAGGACAGGAAGAAAAAAGATGTGGCTGAATTTTACCAAAGTATAACTTTGTTTTGTGTTGCAGGAAAGGTAATAAATCAAAAACTGCAGAAGATGTTTCTACTTCTCTTCTTCTGTGTTGATTGAGCACATTTGCAAGTGGTTGATTTGTGAGTCTCAGACCTTTTCAATAATGCTCCTCACACTAAAGTCACAGAGATCTGCAGGGAAATCTGTAGTCTTATGATGAGAAATCACTAACTAAATTGCCCATTGTATCTTGCATAATAAATTGAATTCTCTGTTATTTTCATTTAGTTTCCTATTTTGGCAGTAATTCCAGTTTTCCTTGGCTTCCTCATCTTTCCTCTTGCTTCTTATTTCTGTTTAAAACTGAATTTCTAGCTGTAAGTTTGATTCATTCTTTAATCTGGCTGTAAATTAGGATTTGAGGTACTTTTTGTTTTGTTGGGGTTTTTTTGTTTGTTTTTGTTAAAATTCTAACAGGGCTGTGATAACTTTAAAAGAAAACAAGACCCAAAAAACCAATGCAGAAATAACCAGCCAGATGCTTCCATTCTTCGCACAACTGAAGCAGAGGAAGAATCAACTTCATGCAATTTCAAAAATAATTTTTTTTTTAAAGTTACTCTGCTTTTTAAAGTTGCAAAGGAAAGGCAGAATGTTGTAAGCTTGAAGCCATTTGACCTGCAGTTCTTAAATTAAGCTGAAAGAGGAAAATTCTCAGGTAATAGATATTTCTCCAAGTTCCTACTTGTAGGATCGAGAATGAGCTGAGGACAGTAACAAGAGAGAGCATTTTCTGGGTGTAATCTTGAAGTTCCTCTTTGCCTTCTGTTCATGCAGACTGCTGCTTGTCCACATGATTTGTTGTCTTCTTTCAGCATGTTTTTGACTGTCTATTTCCAAAATTAAGCTAAACTATCATCTTACGTTATTTACCCAAATACCTGTGAAATCAGAACTTAATTTGATTGCATTTTCTTTATTTTTTTCTTACCATTTCAAGGAGAATTCTTGACATCTTGATAGGCTCAGTGTATTATTGATGTTAACATTAGCACAAATCATCTACCTGATATCAAAGATGGGAGAGTGCTTTTAATTTGTCATCCATGTTTTTCTGCCAAGAGGAGAAGCTATGTTATGCTTAGTTTTCTTTTCTTTTTTTTTTTTAATTGGAGTTTGCAAACCTTTAAAATGTACTTGCTCCCTGCTGCTGCATTTGTCTGTGTCCAATGCTTTAAGCATGACAAGGGCAGTGGCATGTGAGGATGGAAGATGCTTTGACAGAAGTGCACGCTGGCTCTTCTTCAGAAACGCCCTGTTCTTCATAATTCTTCAGTTTCCTTTAAAACCGAAACTCATCTCTGTCTCTTGGGGCAGCTTAGGAAAATTCTTGGGAGTGTGAAGTAGCTCCGATGTACAATAGCGTCTGCAAGTGTTTGAAAAGTACTTTTTAAGTGGGAGCCCTGTCAAGCACAGGCCCACTTAGCAAAGTGTTTGTGTACTGAGGTGCTGGTGAGAACGCGGTGGTGGAAGGGGTGAAGCAGCTTACAATGTTTAATGCTGGAAGCACTTAGAAAAGAGAAAAGGATGTCTTGAGTGAGGGAGCTGCTGCTCTCTAAAACCTCTGTATTTGCGAAGAAGTGGCCAAAACAAAATTCCTCAGAGGACTGAAAGAACTGAATGGAAGTTGTTGAAGTAGAACTAATCTGAGGGAGCTCAGTACAGCCCGGCAAGCAGAGAAAAATCTCATTTTGTGTGATTACTGAAAGAGGAAGCCTATTTTTGGTGCTTTGAGTTGGGTGACTGTAGAGGACAGTTAGCTTCTGTTTCCTTGTGTGAACTTTACTTTTGGTGTGACTACTCAGCCCTGTATAGAAGGAAAAGCCATATGTATATGACTAATTAGCCATGTCACAGCTTGACAGCTCCTGGCAAAATAGTTCTCAAAATAGTTAAGTGCCTTTCATGTTTACTCCAGGTGACATAGATTGGGGTTTATGATATAAAACACACCGAGCTTTTAAAGCCTCTCAGCTGCACAGATGCAAACTCCACTAATCCGGAAGCAAAAATGTGGTCTGCTATTCATTCAATGCAGATGAGTTTCCTTTTTTAGTAAGCCCATTAGCAGATGCCTAAATTTAAGAACACGTGCAGTTACAATCAGTGGGATATTCTGAACTTTATCTTCTTTCTTGCACTGGAACTCGCTGTGCTCTGAGGGGTCTCAGACCCCACGCCCTGGTGTGGAACCTGGGTTATTCTGTAGCCTTTGCAGGGTGCTCTTTATATGTAGATCTCCCATGTTTCCACTTATTTCTTTCATGGTGATACGGGAGTGAGGGAAGTCATCATTAGAAATTCAGCTTTGTTACTGAGCATCAAGTGGAAGCAATCCCAGTTTCTGGCACCGCTCTGTTCCCTGGATGCAAACTGGTCTCTCACCTGTGAATTTCTGTTGTCTTCCACTCTTACCTGGAAAAAGTACTCAGTGTAACCAACTAACCTAATGACAAACTGTTGGTTTTGCAAAATTGGGGTTTAATTTGTGCATTCTTTTCATTTGTACAGTGCTCATTATCATGAAATTTCCTGGGCATTTTGAAAATGCTATCACAAATAATGAAAAGAATGGCAGTTATGAGTGACAGTAACATGATGTCTTTTTCATCCAAGACAGGAGACATGTTAGGCCAGTGCCATAATTCTCACAAAATTGCACAGATGAGAGATTATGGGCTTAAACTGGTTTAGCATTTTCCTCGACAATCTGATCTAATCAGCACTGCAGGGGGGTTTATTCCTTCTAACCAAAACCATGACCTGAAACAAGGCTGTCATGCTGCTTGTCTGAAAAATTAGGGAGGTAACTGTGCCCATCTCATTCCCTTCTTTCCATTACAGGTACCACTGCTGGTTCAGGGCACTTACACTGCAGTTTGTGATACTGAGATTTGTATCACAACTGAATAAAGTCACCAAATTAATTTTAAGGCCTTTTTTGGCAGATTATTAGTGTATTATTAGACTGTTATTCCAAAAATTGAGGTATGTTTGCCTACAAGTTTGTTAGTTCCTTAAGTACAGAATTATTTGAAATAAGAAAAATAACTTTGCAGTTAAAAACTTATTTCTTTTAATGAAACAATGGTAATCCTTTAAGTTATAGTCAACAAATAATTATTCTGACCACTCTTTATCTTGGAAGTCTGTAGTTAAGCAATTATGTGTTGCTTTAAATTAATTGATGCTGTCGTAAAATCTGGTTTCCAAGTAGAAGGAATGCAGAGAGATATTGCTTTGGACAAGCTGGAAATTGTGTTTTAGAAAGTCTAAAGACTTAGAACTTTGTACTCCTCAGTCTTTAATATCCTCATAGTGTGTTTTTTGAAAATCAGCCTTTTACACACTGGAGAAAGCAAAATTGGTCCCTGACAAAGTATTGGTGTCGATGCATACAGAAAGCCTTAAAAGTGCAGCACTGGTACCTGTCAGAGAGTTCTATGTCATCATCTGAGGGGAAATGGGTTGTACTTACAGATTTTTATTTCCTTAGATAATCTCATTCCCGTCCATTAGAAGCTTTTACCCTGTTTTCAAGTTGTCCTGGCTTGTAGTAACTTTGTGTTAACTTTGCCAGGATGATGCATGGACCTGTCTAGCCTGATTCATACGCATGGCACAGTTATGGCTAGAGGGGAATTTAATAGGCTGGTAGTGAGACCATATCTAGTAGGAACAACAGTGGCCAGGATTTATAGTGTTTTCAGAGCAGAATAGGCCAGATGGAGTGCATACAGAAGAAATATAGAGCCCTTACCAAGACCTTGTTCCTATAAAATGTTGTTTGTGTGCACCCACATCATATAGTTTAGCATTGACTCGATAACATAATAAAAAATTTATTTTTCTCCTATGCATTTTCTTACCCACAGGAAATAACCACTGTCATGGAATTTGCCGGTTAATTACCAGTTTATGAGTTTGGTACTTACAGTTCTGAGAGCTCTTTAACAAGTTCTTAAGTCTCAAAACCCTCAGATTTCACTCAAGACCCAATTTTTCCTGTTTCTTACACTGCCCTCTAGCGCTGAGCATGTTTTGAGAGTCATCTTCAAACATCTTTCTTCGGTGTAAGCTAACTTTTGTGCCACGACTTTTTAGGAGCTGTTGGGTTATCAAAGTCTGCCAAAGGGCAGGAAACGTCCACGTTCTCTACATGAACGCTGTCCTTGCTGGGTGCTACACCAGGAGAATTAGACTGAATTTCCACCCTAATATGCACAATAAGCATGGGATTATTTATCAGAAAAAAACCCTAACAGAAACAAATGAAAACATACTAGTAGCATGCTAATAGCTTATACCATTATGTATGTGTATTGGCTGCTTTAAAATGCAATAAAGGTAGCATCTAAATTAATAGCATATAAATTGTGTTTCAAGTTCTAAAAAATTTTACAAATGGAGAGAGTTTTAGCATTTCCTTCTGTATGTGCTGTCGGTTTAATCTTTAAAGTTTTGTCTGATTGTATACTATTCAAAGTGTTGTCGTGATTTCTTGGCAGCTGTTTGGGAGAGGATCACCTTTTTTTTGTTGTTGGATTTGTTTTCCATTCCCCGTCTGTCTGATGTGTCCTGTGTTTGCACTAACTACAGAGTGTGCCGGGATATGCAGAGACTGGATGCCGAGCTGAATCCTCTCAGTGTCGTTGTGTGTTTTGTATGTAGTTTGGATCAGGTTTATTTTTTTCTTAAGATTAGGGCTCTGCTGCGGTGTCATCTGTGCAGACAGAGCCTGTCAGTCTCTCTGAGGAGCCCTGGCAACTTCGGTATGACTTACTAAGCTGTAAGTAAGCAGTAGTAGCAGAATTTAACCCACTTAGATACTGCATTTTTTCTTAGCAGCACTTCTGCTAAAGTCATTTCTTCGGGAACAAAACTAGAATGCGAGGAGGAATTAACTTGAATATTCAAAACAGTACAGTTCACTTTCCAGCACAAAGCTATATTAATGTTGCCACCTTGCCCAGCAGTATTGTGATTTTTTGGGGAGGCGAGAGAACACATAAAATAACTTTTTTGAGGGAGGACCTGCTACTGTAACTTTGAATTTTTGTCTTCTGAGTATATGTTTCTCCATGGCTGATGCAGTGGTGCATCTTGGTGAGCTGCTTCTGCTGTTGCTCGTCGGTGTTTCACCATGCCATGCAAACAAGGATGTTTTCATTTAGAGGTTCACTCATCTGATACAGGATTTATAGCAGTGTCCTGCATGGGAGCAGCCTTGCAAAGAATTGTCAAACTGCAGTTTTTGAGGATGCTGATAAGGTGTTTTCATGAATTAAAATAGGTTTTTTGAAAGTGTGATCTTCCTCTGTGTCTCTTGCTGTGTGACAAAGTTTAGGTAAAGTTTTCACGCTTCTAAGCACTATATCATGGCTCTACCACCCAGTGCTAGTCTGGGATTTTTACCTGTCACACAGAATAGCCTCTGGCAAGAGGGTGGAGAGGGTATGGATTGCCTAACAGATGAAGGGCACCTGCAGAGGAAAAGGATGAAAGGATCCTCCCTTCCATAGAAAGCTGAAAGACTACTGCCTGCAGGAAATAGGATATAGATTTTTTGAGTGCTGGGAGAGAGAGCCAGAGTCTGAGGCCATTAGGCCTCATCAGAGAGCTGAGATTTGTTTTGTCTTTAATGATAGTTTGCTCAGATGTGCATCACGAGTCCACCTTGCTGCAGCATCACCTCTGAAATCGTGGCCTGCCCCTTCCTCTCTGGGCTGGGAAATCGAAGGGTCAGGCACTGGAGAACTCGGAGCAGCACGTGATCAAAGCCTTTCTGCCTACATCCTGGCATCACTTCCAAGTCATTCTTCTTCTTGTGAGCAACCTGTTCCACCTGAGCATGTATCATTTAGTGCAGTTATCGATGCCTTCTGCGTGTCTTTAGCTGACATAGGGGTATTTTTGCAGACAGGGTGTTTTTGCTGACTTACTGTATCTACCTTCTCGTTACTGGCACTTAATGAAATCAGCAGATAAGGTTACACTGCAGGCTTTGTAAAGCAGTTCTGTTTCCATGGGAAGGCATTTTCACAATGGTAAAGCTTTGATATGAAGCACTGCTGCTTTTGTGAATAGACCTGCAGTCAAATAAGGGGTAGAACCAAAATGAAACGTAGGGACTTGTGAGAACAAGCAGCATGTCTGAATCTGTCTGTGCAACTATTTTTGTGACCCTTTTCTTGATCTATTCTCTTAATTGTGAAACTGTTCATGATAACTTTTCTTAGGAAGAAATGTTGAAATCTGAATGGAGCTGAAAGAATGAGCCTCTCTTAATGAAATTCAAAGGCTTTTATGGAGATTAAATACAAGCTATTAATTAAATGATTGTGTTAATTGGTAATAAATTAAATACTTGCTTTCTTCAGAGGTTGTAGAACAAAGCAGCAATCAGACAACAAAATGTCTATCCCGTATTATCTCAGTGGTGTCTTTTGGTTTGATTTCTCTGACTTATTTTATACAATGAGCAATAGAAAAAGGAGAGTGAATTTCTGTCTTGGAGGCTGGTCAGTGAGATCAGATGAAGCAATAGACTTACACTAAGATTAATTGCATAACTGGGAAATGTAAGTACGAGCTAAAGAGACAGAGATGATTTTGGAAAACAAGCTGTGGGGTTTTTGGCTCAGGTAAGCAGTGTGTGACCAACTCCAGGCTGATGCCATGACCAGCCAGGCTTCTGGAAGGAGACTTCTTTGGCCCAAGTGTGCAGCCAGGTGACATCTGTGTAATAAATCTCTGGTACTAATTGATTTACCTGCAGGGTATCAGTCTGCCAAGAGTTAATACCAGCCTCATGTCTGGGTACAGTGCTGCGTGTGATGTGTAAAGGTAATGTAGGGAAGACCTCATGAAAACATTTGCAGTAACATGCTGCAGATAGCAGGCTTTCTTCCCACAGGAGAAAAAACTGATCTCTCCTTTTTGGTGATGACTGAGCAGATGAATGTGCCTACCTTTCTATTGCTTCAGGCAGTGCTACTCGTGGGTCAGCTTTGAGCCTTTGCTCCCCACGATCGTTCTGCGATTGCAGAAGTGCTGAGGAGGCCTGGCTGCGAGACCTCAGGCCATGACCTGCTTACAGAGGTCAAGGCATCAAACACACTTGTTGACCAGTCAAAAGGCAGCCGATGGTCTTGTAGTCATTATCGTTATTTCTTGTGAGAGACTGGCTGAAGAAAGTTGCTTCCCGCAAGGGTTTTCAGCCAAATAAAGGAAAGAAAGACTTTGTCATCAGAGATGTGTGCTTAATTCCATTGATTGGAATTGTAATTGAAAGTTCCTGCTAATGTTTTTTTTTTCCTGTGGAGCAATGTATTGAAATAACATGTTTGCTTAGCATACAAAAAATTACTGCATTAGCTAAGCGGTTTAGTAGAGCTTGTAAATTAAATTCACAGGTATCCATTGCTAGAAAATATTAAACTGAGATACAGCCTAGATTGCTGAGCACTTTTTCAATCAGAAAACAGCAAGAGATTCATAGATCACTTCAGGAAATACTCTTGCCCACAAAATCATTAGATAAAACTCAATATATGCCTGTGTGAGTGTGAGTCTGTAAAGAGAGTTATTTCTGGGATGGCTCTTCATCCATGAAGAGACAGAGACATCTGTGACTTCCCATGCTGCTGTGGCTTTTGAACTGGTATTCAAATGCTATCCTTCCTCATTCAAGTTAAGACCTTCTAAAATGATCTGAGTTTATTGAACTTTCATAATTTCCAAGCCCCTCTCTCTGACACTTGTCTGTGTGGTAGCAGGGCCTGTCAGAGTAGTTTCCTCCTTTGACTGAGGGTTTAGTTTGTCTTTCATCTTTGAAGAGTTGGAGCTGATTCCCAAATTCAGGCTGGGAGACAGTACTTTGACAAATAAAGGAACGTTTCATATTTACAGAGGTGGGAACATAGTGTAGGGAAGCAAGCGCCATTAGTTTCCTGTCAGCATTGTCAGGGAGAAAAAGGAGAACATCTTGAACAAATCAAACAACTTAATCTTCTCAATTTATGTTTTTGCCTTTTGGGTCCTTTTTAGTAGGAGATCAAAGGACACTTCTTGGATTCCTTGGGAGTCAGGTTTCTGCTAGTACATAAACTGTTGTCTTTAGGTGTTTCCATGAAGCTTAAACGAGCTCTCAGGCCTGTAGGTGACTCTGGGTGCTGAGGAGAATTTTGGGGACAATTGAAGTTTCTGCCTGTTAGACACACTGAAAGATTTTCAAAATATTCACTTTACTTTTCGTAAGTCTCTGTGTTTGTAAGTACAGCGCTTCAGAAAGGAGAGTTCTTTATTTGGTTGGGTCACTGTAATGGCTATGGTGCCTGTTGATAAATAATTAGAATTTCCAGGAAAAGAAGTTATTTTTCCTTTGTGAGGCTCTAGTTTATGTTGACAAATCGGAGTCAAGGCATTTGATCTTGCTTTACTGGGTCCTGTGGATTGTAAAGTGTTTACAGAAACAAGGGGTTCTCTGGGTTAGATTGTGTCATCAGCTGTGATGTGTCTGTCACAGAGAGCTCACAAGTCACCTGGAACAGACTTTCTGAGCAACTAAACATTGAGAATGAATGCTGTGATTTCATTGTACTGGAGCTCTTCTTAAATTCAATTCTAGGTATATCTTTCCACCTCCTCTCTGTTTGGCATAGCAGCCAGAGATGTGGCCTTGTGGAATGAAAACCTTTTCTAATGTCACAAATATTAGAAAGTGATGATCCCAGTAGCATCATCAAATACACCTAAATATGGAGTAAAAATTCAAATAACCTGGATTGGTACGCTGGACCGTAAAGGTATTGCATGACTGAAACTGGTTTGCTGTTTAAATGTGAATGCCAAGCACAGTGAATTTTCTCTCTGTTGAATGTGTTGTTTTAAAGAACTGATTTTACACACAGACTTTGGCAGTCGTTTTGTGCATTATGTACAGATGCTATGTTTTTCCCCTTCAAACCTTCAGTCTTTTCCTAGCAGCATAATCCAGGCTGAAATTAAGTAGTTCATTTTAGTATATAAAAGCAAAATAACATTCTTTTCTGATAAGGCTCCTTCTGAAATTGAATTCGTTTAGATTTATCAGCCCTGGCCTGTAGTCAGATTGTGATAAAAAAATAATTGTTTCTACCTAACTTTATTTGAATGTTAAATTTTGAGCCTTAGGTGCTAATAGTTACACTGACACAAGAGTACGGTAGGGCGTGTCACGGGAAGGTTTACAGATAGCGAGTGGAGCTGAAGTTATTACTCTTTGTAAAATAACAGATCCTCGGAGCCCGTGGAACTAAAGGCTGAAATTGCTTCCTTTTGTCCTTGTCTCTCGTAGAAGCGCCGCCGAAACTGGAAGACAACCCCGCGGAAGCGTTCACCGACTCGTCCCTGTTCGCTCACTGGGGGCAGGAGCTGAGCCCCGAGAGCCGGCGGATCGCGCTGAAGCAGTTCCAGTACTACGGCTACAACGCCTACCTGAGCGACCGCCTGCCGCTCGACAGGCCCCTGCCGGACCTGCGGCCCAGCGGGTGAGTCCTGGGGGCCCCTCCCGCCCACGGGCCCAAACCGGGCCGCCTGCCAGCCCTTCTGCACCTCAGAGTGCTGCCTTGTACGTAGGTTACGTAGCACGGCCAGAATGAGTCGTTCCTATCAAGTGTATGAGGGCTGTAAGTCTCGGTTGTCTTCTGAAACGCTGCTGTGCTGCCCAAAGTCAGTGCTGTTAAAAGTCCCAGTAAGTGTTCATTAAAATTTCTTCAGGATCCATTGGAAGATTGAGCTCACCTACAATTTACATTAGATAGCAGGTGCGTTTTTTCTGCTAAAAGAACCTCTTAATGCTAATATTCAGTTTTATCAGATAGTCTGGCTAAGTAAGAACTGCTTTCTTTGAAAGCCCAGAACCGCCTGAGTAAGGTCAGTCGGCAGCGAAGCTGGGAGCTTCAGCGGTGAAATTACACCTTCGAGCCGAGCCCAGCAGCTGAAAGGAAGGGATCCTCCTTCCCCGGGCAGTTCTGTGCTCGGAGTCACTCGTGTCAGGCAGGGTGGGCGCATCCAGCGCTATTCCACAGCGGCCTGGGGAGGGTGAACACATCCAGCGCTATTCCACAGCGGCCTGGGGAGGGGGAACGCATCCAGCACTATTCCACAGCAGCC
The DNA here is from genome assembly GCA_013399875.1 of Gymnorhina tibicen. Taxonomy (NCBI): domain Eukaryota; kingdom Metazoa; phylum Chordata; class Aves; order Passeriformes; family Artamidae; genus Gymnorhina; species Gymnorhina tibicen. Next base: position 100,584 of record VXAZ01000189.1, read on the forward strand.
TGGGGAGGTGGACGGGAGCAAGGGAGGGAACAGCCTTCCCTCCAGTGCCTCTGGGGCCTGTGTGGGTCGGGCTCTTCACAGAGACACTTACTGCTCAGCTTTTTTTGGTACATCTGATCCTTTGAACAAGCGGCAGCTGTGGGGATGGAGAAACGGGTGGAAGGAAAACTGCTTTTTTTGCAGCTCATTAAAAAAAGGAATCATTAAAACAAGCATGCTGGGTACTTCCTGAATCAAGCGTGATCTTATTCGCTTATTCTAACCAAATATTTTAGTAACTAAAGCAGTAAGCAGTGCATTTTGCTGCACATTAAGTTGATGACAGCAAAATGTATGAACACCATCCCAAGCAGCACTTTAGCAGTATCTATGCTATATATTATTATATATTGCATTTTAGAAATATTTTTGTTGCAGATTTGCTGAAATACTGACTTTAAGGAAATGAAAGTCCACCCAACTGTATTTGTGTTTTGGTTAAATCAGTTTAGCAGTGCCTGTAGGGACAGTCTCTTTTTTGCTTTTTAATTGTAAACTAATCCAGAGGAAAAAGAAATCTTTTTAACTAGACATCAGTGATAGAAATGTTTCTGTTCTTATAGCTCTTTTGAAATTACTCTTCTGAATGATTTAAATATAAATTTTTTATAACTATGTGTTTTAAAAATTAAAAAGATGGAGAAAATGAATGTTACTGTAGCTGAAAATAATTTAAGGTTAGGATTTTAAAAGAAACTCCAGTTAGAAATTAACCATGATCCTAATTCCTGTGAAAGTTTTGATCCTTTGCTGACTGTCTGCCAGAAACATGATAGGCATCACAGTATGATTAGGGACACATACAAAATAAAGGCTTAGTGATGGTCGCTCAGGCAGATTCCCCGCACCCCTTGTGGCCGGGGAGCAAGCAGGGGCTCTGCCACTGGAATGCAGTGAGTTCTGACCCAGAGGGAAATGAGGTGTGTTGTCAGGCAGGATGCAAAGTGTTTGCTGTATCTACAGCACCCTGCAGAGTGCAGAGCTACAGGTGTTCTGAAAGTCATGTTGTTGAAAAAAGAACTCCTGCTCCTGACAGGCAGATTCTCCTTTGTGTGAGAGCACATGCATGAATGTTGTGGGAGAAAAAAAAAATCTGCCCTGTGAGAGTATGTTTCCAGTGTATGTTTGGGATTTCAGTACCTGGTTTTTAAGCCAAGTGCATAGGTTGCTTCCCGAGTCTGTATAGCTGTATTTAAATTATCCTTGGGCAGGTACTGGGCTCAAGCAGCACAGCACGAAAGCCAAGGAGAGCTTGGTGTGAAGAGAGCATGCAGCAAGTGGCATGGAGACCAAGTTAGTACTTTGCTGGACCTCAGTCAGTTGTGGTATTTCTGTTCTGACTAGAAACGCACAAAAGCACAGATACAACAGAGGCACCATGATAGCTCTGGGCAGAGTTAGCCAAGGGCTAACCAAGCTTATTAGCCTGGATTTAGCAGTGCTTCTGCAAGAGTAAGCATGACGGTGGAATCCCAGCAAAGGCTTGTGACAGGTAGATAAAGGAATGGACCTCACATAGTTCTGTCTGGGCTCAGTGGTGGTCTGTCATCTGTATTCAGAACCTATTGTATGAAATACAGGAATTTGGGAAGACAGCAGTATTTGTAATTGAAATCTAAGGTAATTCATGCACTGTTAGCCCCAGTCGAGACCAGGATAATTAAGTGATCTGCCAAAAGTGGGATTTTAGTAGCCCCCTTTATATCATACTGGTATGACTCAGCTTTGACCTTTCTGCCTGCAGTGCTCTGAGAATTCACATCACCAGATCTTAGCAGGGGAGCTCAGCATCTCTTTGCAAGGTTCTGCAGTGAGAAAAGCCATTCCACATGTGTAATAACACCAAATTATAACATGCAGCATTTTCTAGGGTTGATATTGTCAGCATTAAATGCCATGACAAAAGCAGAGGACAATCAGAGGTTGCTGAGCCACAACACATATGGAGGAGAGGGCAAAAACCCAGCCTTGCCCAGTCCCCCAGTGTGGGTAGCATGAAGAGGCAGTAGATCACATTTAGCAGCTAGGGCAGTGCACTCTGCCCGAGCCTCTGAACTCTGGCCTCTCTAGAAAAAGATCATCATCAGTCAGACGGGCACATCCAGCAGAGTGCAGTTGGGTAAGGCCGTGGTAGTTGTCACACCTTTCAGAGGGACCTTCTCGTGCTTCAGGGACTGCAGAGTAGTTTCTGACCCTCTGTACAGCCATGAGCCTCATGTCCCGTTCTGAATTTGGTTCCTTTTCACTGTGAGTATTCGTGCAAGCACAGGGTGTCCCCAGCACAGTCCAAAATAACCTCTTAGAAGTAAATAAGAGATTAACTGCCCTGGATACTTAAGCTTTCTGAAGTAACCATCACACCCTGAAGTGGGCACAGTTTTTGCAATACTCAGCAGATAGTACAGGCTTTATTGTGGAGTATTGCTTATACTGTCTCTGCCAGGGCCTGCATTGATTTTGTGCTGCTGAATTTGGGTACTCTGCTGTTCACCACCCTTCTGTGCATCTGTTAGCCTGTACCTATCTACATCACAGACCAACAAATAGCTTCTGGCTCTAATGAGCCTGGAAGCACTGAGGAAGGCAATGTTGCCCTTGCTGCATGCAGGAACAGAGGATAATAGTTCTGTGTTAGTTATAATTCTCTTGTGCTCATTACTTTTAGTAGGGCAGGCAGTACCCACAAAGCTTGTTATGAGTGAAATGTGAATGAAACACACTCATGCAGAAATTCATTATAACAAGTTAGGTTGTTGAGGGGTCCTGAAGGCATCTACCAAACTCCTTTCGAGTGGATGCACTCAAGATTCTGCTTTGTTGGCTTGTAAGTTTTTGTTGCCTGATCCATTGTGTTGAAGCACACATGGGAGAGGGAGGTAATATTCTTTGCTTATGTGATGAGCGAGGGAGGTGAAGTGGGAAAGGAGGTTTGCAGCAGGACCCCAGCAGAGGAGCCGTTTCAAAGAGTTTTGCTCCTGCATAGACTGTCTGATATGAAGGAGCCTGGCCAGTAAATGCAAAACAACTTTTTCAGTCGGTGTAACTGACTGGAAGAAAGCAAAGCAGCAAAGGCAGGAAGGGTGGAAGGGAAAAGAAGCATTTAAAGCTCAGATGTTTTAATTCTGTGGAAATTGTCAAATAGCATGGTACCAGCATATGGCTTGCAGCAGGTTTGCCCTTTTCCTGACTGAGCCAGTGCTGTTTGGCATCTAGGCAAGTGCGGAGGAGAGGTCCTGTTTCCTATGAGGGGAAGGGCTTTGGCTATTTTGTAAGCACTTCTTTCAAGCAATTTACCATTCCCAAACTGATTACTTACAGGCTCAGTTTGGCAAAGGACAATGGTAGAAGCCTTGAGAACAGAAAAATTAAGTTTGTGATAAAGTGGGCACAAACAGAGCAGGCAAGAGGTCCCCTGAATGCAGATGGGACTGCAAGGAAGAAAAATCAAGCATTGGCTGGGTGAGGAGAGTGATGTGGTTTAGGACAAAAGTTGTTTGTGTGTACGCCTGTCCAAAATGTCCGTCAGTGTTATGGTGGTAAACACAATCCTGGGTGTAGCATGCATCAGACTTCTATAAAGTTTTTCCTTTATTAAAACTGATACAAGAAAAACATATGATTTCAAGTAGCAAGGTTCAGGCTGGGATTTGTATGTTAGCTCTGCTTCTCCCCAAAAACCAGCTCCTATAGACTTGCATTCCATAAATCTTTGCTTCCACATGTCCCTGTGAAAGAGTTCTGTTCTGCTGCGTTTATTTTAGTGATGGATATGGCTCCATGTTAATTTCTGACCAAGTTCTTTTGTTGCTACTGGTAAAAGAGAGCATTAATATTGCTTGTTGTATTTGATGCTTCAAAGGAATAATTCGAAAAGAGCGCAAAAGCCTGTAAATGTATTGTTTTGGACAGAAGTCCTAAAATTACCAAAGTATTCAGCATTGTTGTTAAATAGCTAATGTTTAATTCTGTCATATTTCATGCTCTCTTTAACTTAGCTCTCTGCCTCTGGTTCTTCTTTTTCTTATCTCACCTTTGTCTTCAGAGTGGCTCCCAGCAGCAGTGCGTGCTGCCTGAGCAGCCACCCTCCGGGATTCCGAGCTGAGCTTCAGTTTTCCTGTCGGGATGTAGCTCCTCAAATGGCTGCTGTAGAAGTGTTTAATATCACTGGCAGTGATATCAAATCTGCTGCAGTCTTCAGGCTGCTGTAATAACCCAAGTTAATGATGATGTACACTTGTACAGGAAAAAAACCCACCTTTTTATGTGCTGTTCAGTGCCAGCCTTGTTAGCATAGCTCAGCACTTAAAATACAGATAATAGCAAAAGGAAAAATGAAGTATGATCACATAATGAAATTATAAACATAAATACATAAATAGTTGTGCTGAAGTTCTTACAATACTCAGTTCTTTTGCCAGAGTTTTAGTGCTCTTTATTTCATTTATGCCTGAATGAGATCTTTTTTTTTTTACTCCCATATATTTTGAACTTCTGTTTGCCATTTTGGCTGTGGACAAAATGTTGTGAGTTTTTAAAGAGAGTACAATTCTGTTTCTGCTTGTGCTTCTGAGAAATTGTTAACCTGTTGGAACTAAAGCTTGTTCCCACGTGTTCCTAAAACAACACTTGAACCCCAAATGTTTTAGTAATATGCTTATTGCATCTTATGTTAAAAAAAGGTGGAATATGTGCTGTAATTTTTTTTTTTAACAAAAACATGGGGTTTTGCCATTGTTGGCTATGATACTCTTGGTGAAAGGTTTTCAAAGTTTGCAGAAAATAATTTGTGTTCATAATTTATGGACATATTTGTAGAAGGTCTCAGAGATAAGTTATTAATACAGGAAATAATTTTTGGTTTGCTGCTTTAATGCATAGTTATGCTAAACTAATTTTAATGACTAATGACTGGCTAAATTGAATTATCACAGTGCATGGAGGAATATCGTTGTCTTGTGGACAAATACTTGAAAGAAGCTTCATAATATATGCTGCCCTCCATTTACCAGAGCTGTTCTTGAAATAGAACACCAGGAGTTTCTCTAAATTTCTGGTTACCATGACAACTGCTACTTTAGTGTTATTAGCCCAATGTAATTGAGCGGAGTGGGTCGCTCGTGGTAATTTTTTTAGCTTTGTTGAAGTGATACTCGCTAGTGCAGCTCCGAATGGCATTGGGGATGTATATTCGAAACGGAGCGGTCGCACAGAAACGCGCCGCGTGCCTCGTGGGTTGTTCGTTCGGGGGGAGCCTCCCTGTGAGAGGGGCGGGTCCGGGGCCCGCTCCGAGCCCGGGATGAGCCCTTGGCGGAGCCGTCACCGACACTTGCACGTTGTGGTTGCCACGCAACTGCTCCGTTCTCCGAGCTCAATGGATCTCAGATTTCCATCCATACAATTTCCTCTCCTCTTTCCCCCCTTCAGCATATTTTAGACACATATACACACACCCCCCTCTCGCTCTGTAGCTATTTTTTGTTCATTCCTCTCGTTCTGGAATTTTATTCCTCATAAAACTTGGCATATAGATGATGACAGACATGAAAATGCACAAGTGCTCTACATTCTGTGCAAGATCTGGGGCTGGGTTAATTCTGATTTGTTTAAATACAAAAAAAAAAGTAGGTAATTTTTGTTGTCATCAGCTGATATGAAAAACAATCTAGATAGGAAAAAGCATTTTTTAAAAACTACACACTTTGAAAATTAAGTGAATTTGAGCTGGAAGTAAAGATAATGAATGCGTCTGAATGACAAAAAAAAACCAAAAAACCATGAACTTAATTTAGGAATGTACCCTCATTGAAAATTAGTCTTCTTAAAAAGACTAAAGAAAATAGACACAACAGGAATCTAATTCTATTCTCTCATGCCATTTGTAGTTATGTTTTAAGGTATGGTGGTGCAAAAAGGGAATCAAATGACATTCACAGCATTAAAAGCTTTGCTGTTGTCTGTACAAGTTGCCAGCAATAAAAAGTTTTGTCCAGAATGATAAAAATTGAAAATATGTAAGATGTAAATGAACACAGGTGGGAAACCCAATACAAATAGTTTCTTTTAAATGGATGGAAGACTCATCAGAAGGAGAAATTTTGTTTGAGTATTTCAGTTTATGCATGGATTTATGGCAGGGCAGCAGTGTATTGGGAGCTGGTTTTGTCATCTAGAACATTTTTGGAATATAATTTGTCACTAGTTTCTTGCAAGAGTATATTTTACATTTATCTCAAGCTTAGCTTAATTGACAGGGGAGAAAAAAACACCAGTACTTAAGGAAGCAACTTCTTTGAACAATTTTCAGTGTATTTTTAATGCCATTCAGAGTATTTTCAAAAATCCCTCTGTTTTTCTTAATTTAATAGGTACCATATCTTACCAGCTTTGCTAGAGTTTCATTTTTATCTTCTTTGTACATTTTTATGGCTGATGATAACAAGTATTTCTGTGCCTAAGGTAGACAGCTGAAAGATAGATTGGCTGTAGGTTTGTTTGCTGGGCCATTTTATATCTATGCATTTTGGCTGCAAGCATATGACTAAAATAACAGGCATTGTAGGTTCTTCAACGGTTAATACTGAAGATTATTTTAGTAGGTTTAAACCTGTTAACTAGTTCGTAGTCTATTTGAAGCCAAATTTTCAGAACTTGGATGCACGCACACCGTTTGCCATGAACAGGTCTGTTCTTTGAGGACCTGGATCTGTAATGGTTTTAGCATCCTCTGGAAAAATGTGTTAGTATTTAAGAATTCTAATATGATTATAAGTACAGGGGCCTCGCAGCCACTTTGAGCCTGAAATATGCACGTTGAAAACCCTTTTGTCAGATGCCACTTAACCCTGGTGGCCCCTAAAACTCACATTTGCCAAAGATTCACCTCAGATTTGACAGTGCTCAGCCCAAGTAAATTTATACCTGCTTCAACTACTCAGTCATCTGGACAGGACTTTCAGAGATTGTTTTGAGCAGGATTTTTAGAGATTGTTCACCACAGAAGGTGATCTTTCTTTAAGGAACAATTTCAGAGGTTGAAATACTCACCCTAGGGTACAGGAGGCAGATGTGGAAACTATCTTTTCTCCTTAAGAAATTTTGAAACCTGACGTGTGTCTATAGGGTTGGGACTGTTTAGCCTGGAAAAGAGGAAGCTTGGAGGGGGTGTCATCAAGGTAAATATCTGAAGGGAAGCTGCAAGAAGGCAGAGCCAGGCTCTTCTCAGTGCTGCCCAGTGGCAGGACCAGAGGCAATGGGCACAAACTGGAGCACAGGTTGTAGAGCCTCCACCACTGGAGGCATCCCAACCCTGTCTGGATAGGGAAAATGCTGTTCCTGGGCAGCTGGCTCTTGGGGACTCCACTTGAGCAAGGGTTGGACAGGTTCCCGAGGCCCATTCCAACTTCATCCATCCTGTGATTGTATGGCATCCCAGTCAGTTGCCCTGACACCTGCCTTGCAGGCTCTGTGAAGAGGCTTTTATTCCTTCAGCCAAAGCAGCTCTTTTTAAAAGGAAACAGTAAATATTAGCTTGCAAAAGAAATAAAAAAGTGGTTACAAGACTTTCTGTAGCATTATAACCTAGAAGATTGGACATAGCCATAAAGAGTGAAGTTTGGGGTTTGAAATGAGTGAACATCCATTGGAACAGGTGCTGCAGGTCCTTTCTCCAAGGGATTTACCCTAAACACAAGGTTAGAGAGACTTGGTATCACTCCAGCTTCGTTTAATTTCTCCACAGAAAGTGGAATGACCCTGAAAAGGGGGACTGAAAATAATCACACCAAGCTGGCTAGTAGTTAGCTCTCTGGGGAGATCAGAGAAGACTGACCTCATGCTCCCTCTGTCCTGGTTGAAGGTTTTAACTCCTGAACTACTGGCTAAAAGAGAAAACCAGTGCTGCCTTGCAGCTGCCTTGCAGTAATTGTCTTCTGGAAGAAAAGGCAGCTCCCCTTGCCTCTTATTGTAGTGCTTTCTTTTGCATAAAGTCAGCTCCTGAAAGCTTTAAAGACAGCTTTTCATTCTGATTCTGGAAGCTCTCTTACCAATGAATAGAGGATTAAGACACCAGTGGAAATACAAAGTGATTTTGGAAAGAAAGTTTTGACTTGGTGTGCTGCAAGAGATCAAGCCACAAGTGGGAATCAGTAAATCCAAACACCATTTTAATTATTTCCCTCTGGTATTGATGCGATGGAACAAAAAGCTGTGGATCTCTGTGATGAAGTTTCATATTTGTTTCTAAAAGGTGTATGAACCAGGTTATTAAAAAATATAGTGTACACTTTTTAAGACTTGAACTGTTACTTCCAGACTGTGTTCTCTGTCTTTATAATTCTTTTGCATGATGACAGAGAGAAAAGTCCCTGAAATATTAAATAGCTTCTTTAATGTGATTTCCATCAGTTTCAAACCAATGACTGAATTGAGAAAATTGGTTGACCAGCTGAATTTTGAACATTATGTGTATCTCAGTGGGTTTGGGTGTCATGTGTCCTATGCACTGACTTTTTTCAGAACCTGTAAAAAAATAGAAGTAAATTAATCCTTTTGATTGAACTTCATTTTGTACAAAATCCAGCACGTGAAGAGGAATGCTTTTTGATACTTCTCTGTATTTATTTGCTACACAAATGAAAACACAAAATCCAAAAAGAATTTTTGTCTTGGAACTGAAGAACAGATTTAGTTAAGGAGTCATAGTCAAGCACGATGTAAAAGTTCTGAATCCGTCCATGCTTTCTGTATGCAAAACATTGGCTGTCAGTAATGCTTCCCACAGTTTTCAGGAGTTCCTGGATGTAGTGAACTCTGGCGTCTGGAGAGAAGATAGACTCTGTAGATGGAAATGATTGATGTTAATGCTTTTTTCCACCTCCTGACAACACTGAGTGGCTATCTGAAAATGCTGCCTGAGTTAGCCTGTGCCTAATTTCCTCCTAGGAAATAGTTTCAGATCTGAGAAAAAGGTAGAATTAATTGTTGTTCAGAAACATTGCATTAAAATACTAAAATTTGCAGAGAAAAGTAGTTAATTCCTTTTACTCAATTTAGTTGTGGCTTTATTAAAAAAGCAAATATTTTGCTGACAGTTTAAAATGGTAATGTGGTAAAAGAGCTTTCTACTCATAGTTGAAAGATTTTAATCCTTTTTGGAATGAAGGAGGTGTAAAAAAAACCCCAACAATAAAACACTAAGGAGCTTTAAAGCTGTGGGCAGCACTTCCATACTGCTGTTTCCTTAAGCAAGTTGGAATGTGGCTGAAATATCTATTTTTGAAAAAGGAAAGAAAAATGCACCAGGTTATGAGAGTGTTCCTCTTTCTGATTAAACCCCTTGACTGAGCTTACAGGTAAGTTTTCCATTATTGTATTTATTTTTCTGGCTGCACCATCTGTCTTAGCTTTAGTAGCAGGATGTTCTTTGGAGCTGTATCTTTTAAGGCGTTCTTGTGACCGGGGGTGGATTTCTCTGAAACAGATTTTGTTTGCAGTGTGACTCCCAACAGTTTACATCTTTTCCTTCTTTCAACCTTTCCCTTCAGGTGCAGAAACCTCACGTTTCCTGACAGTCTTCCCGAGGTCAGCATCGTGTTCATATTTGTTAATGAGGCACTCTCGGTGATCCTGCGCTCCATCCACTCAGCCATCGACCGCACTCCTGCTCACCTCCTCAAGGAGATCATCCTCGTTGATGATAACAGTAACAATGGTAAGAGGTTTTGGTTCTTCTCCCTTCCTGCCCCGAGGCTGGATCACACAAGAGAAACCTTGAATTCTGGCTCTTACTCATCCCATTGGGGTTTCCAGTGTTATCGGTCTGTTTTCTCCCTTCTCCGTCCCACACTCTTGCTGGGCTGTCTTGAGCTCTGCACCAGTGGGGCATGTTTAAAAGTGTGTACAAAAGATAGAATGGTTAAGGTGTCTGGTAGGCAGAATTTTGACTGTAACAGTAAATTAGACTTAGCAAGCTTTACTCTTAGTACTTCAGAGTGTTTTCAAGCTCATATGGTTTTCTGTATTTCTCCTGTTTTCACTGTATGATTCCACATGTGTACTCTCTCTTTTGTATAAAATGTCTTTCTGTGTTTCTTACACTTCTCCTTTAGATTTTCAGTTCTCCTCATTAGCAGCATTTACCTTGCTGCTTCTCTGCTGTCTGTACTCAGATGTTGCCCTCCATGATCTGAAGGATTGCACTGCCTGTCTCTGATGGTTCAGTGCTTGCCGGGGTGTTTGTCAGTGAGGCCATGTTGGGCACTATTTACAAGTCTTATTTTCTAGCAACTTTAGTGATGAAATTTTAATAAGCACAGAATGCTGAACTTAAAGAAAAATTCTGCTGTGCTGGGGGGGTTAATTCTGAACTGCTGAAATACAAGGAGAATCTGAATTTATTTTGTTGAAGGAAAATGCTGAACAAAGGGCTTCTCTTATCCTTGCCATCATGACTGCTGTTATCTGGCTATATCCCTGTAGCTAAATCCTCTGACTTGCTGCTGATCACAAATGTATTTCAGATTTGTACAGAGAAGAAACTTTTTGGGAAGCAAGTAAATAAGTTCCCCGTCCCCAGGCTATGCACGTCATCATCTCCTCTTCTGCTGACTATGAATGAAGGAAAAACTGCAATCCTGACTCCTTAAAGTACACACAAAACTCAACAACTTGGTGTAGACCTATGCCTTAAGTTTTTCCTCTCCTTTGTGCAACACCTGGCACTTTGATAGGAAAGAACACAACATTATTGCAATAGCTTTGACTTGTGAACTTGGGCTCTGCAATTTGTTTGTGTGAATTCATTCCTGCACCTTTTAAATGGGAACTCAAAGAATCTGAGTGGCTGTTGGTGCTGCAGGGCCTGAGGTCTCTGGATATGGATAAACTGGCCACAAAGCAGACATAAAAGAAGAGAAATAGTCTGGTGGGAAAAAAAGTGGCTTCTAGAGTTTGAGTCTGATATTGTATAATTTACAGGCACTTACTCCAGTGAGCACATTGCAGAGCAATGTCAGAAACATCAGTGTTGCTGAGAGCCTGTCATCACTGTGATGAGCTCACTAACAAACACTCTTTGCACTGTGCTCTACAGACTTGTCAAAATTATTCTTTTTCATTATTTCATACCTGAAATAGGTAAGAAATCACAGGAACTACTTTATCTTTCAGGAAAACCTGTCCAGCCACCTTTTTGGTTAGTACCAGTATTGGTGCTGTGCTGTATAATATTTTTATGATTTGCTGTGCCTTTTATTCAGGCTTGCCTTTCTTACCCTCCAGTGCCTTAAATCGTTGGGTTCCTGGCCCCAAGCAGGGAGACAGAAATTGAGAGGAAGGTAACCTTTGGTTTGGCTGCCTTGGCTTGGTGTTATGTGTCATTTTGTACAAAATCACACTGTGCAGAGCTATAGTTAGTCTCACAGAAAAATTCAACTCTCTACAGGATTTTATGCTACTCCTCTAACCCTTTCTCTGGCATCTCTTCCCTGCAGTAGTAAATTAGATTTCTACAGTCCTCTTTATCCCATAATGTATGCTGAAGACCTGGTAATAGGCATGTATTTGGAGCAGATGGATGTTTGGAACAGGAGCAATTGTAAAGATGATTTATGGGCTTTCCTACTATTAGTTTAAATCTTGAAATACTTATTTTTAAACTTACTTTTCCTTTTACAGTATTCTATTTTCCATTCTTTTTTCTCCCTTCCAGCATTGCTGAGATGAATCCTGTATATTTAGTGTCATTCTGTTTGTGTTAGTAGCTCTTTAGCTTGCAAGTGTTGCTGCTTTTAAGATAAGTGGGTTACTCTGGGTTTCCCTGTAATGTTACCTGAGGGGGCAGACACTTGGTTTGTGCTTGCAGTGGGTTCCAGCCTCTGCTTCTCACAGGGATCTGTCAGAATCCTAATTATAAGTGGTATTTTTACTCTCAGGCTTTTGCCAGGGATGGCAGTTTCTCTAACTCGATGCAAGATTTCTTTCTGTGATGCCACAGCCATGGACTTCACAGGCAGGAAACACCACACTGTGGGAAGTGACTAAAAATAAAGTGAGACCAGAGATCCGGCAGAGTCCAAATGGGCACGTTTTAATGAATCCCAAATTTCTGTAGTCCTGTATTTTGGAGAAGAGAAGTGGAAGAACTAGATTTTTTTTTTTTTTTTTAATTCCAGAAGGCTGATTTCAGAAACCATTAATTCAAGCATAGGGCCAAAGTCTGTACATTTGTCTTGAACAATATGTGCTATCGTATTTTATTTCATGTACTTCAAGGTATGTCAAGCAAATTATCTATGACTTTCTCTAAACCTCAGTGCAGTTTTTCAAGTTCCCAATTATGTTTTGGGAGACCTCAATTAATCTCTTTCTGAAGTTTCTCTTTTTTAAAATAAAGGTTTGGAGTTAGAAAACTGTGAAAGTGCCAGTATGTGCCATTTAAAAGCAGAAAATAGGTTTTGCAGGTCCTAAAATTTGGATCCTTTATTTAATAAAGCCATTGGCATGCCTTAATGTGTGTATCTCACCATACCATCTTTTCTGGTGGAAGATTTGATGAAGATTACTTGGAATTGTTTCATATATGCTGTTAGGTGCATTAGTACTAAAATTTAATTTAACTGAAGGATAAAAAAGGCACATTTCAGTGACCACCTGTGTACTGTGTAATGAGAACAAAAGTTTTATTGAAACAAACCAAGTATCAGTGTTATTTGTGTCTCATTTGGGTCTCAGTCACGTTGGTGACTAAGCAACTGTACAGATTTCAGGTTTTTAAGTGGCAGATCAGAATCTTTCCCATTCTCCTCAGTAGGGCTGTTTGCTTTGCAGAGATAATGTGCACATACGTTTACAATTTGGCAATATAGTTATTTATTTATTTTTGCCTTCACAAGCAGCAGAATATTATTTTTCTTTTCAGAGAAGAGGCTTAAAAAAATTTAAGTGACCACACCCATGACTGCTGGTGGTTAATAGACCATAGAAATGTATTTAGAAGAAGCACTGGGGCAATGCTGAGCTGGAGACTACTGGCATTGTGGTTTATTTGCCCCCTGCTTTGTGGCATCCTGCCTCTGGAGACAGGGTTCTGTGCCACTGGAGCTCTGGCTTGGCTTTTGAGTTGTTCTGCTGGCATTGAGCACCACTGCATTACAAAGTACCTCTTGAGGGTATTTTCAGGTGATTTTAAACCTCTCTAAAAAATCTCATTGTGAGCCATGATGAGTTCAGCTTCATGGGGAAGCAGTGGGCATTTGTGTGTCCAGAATATGCCTTGCAAAATTTAATACTATAGCAGTAATTATCATCCCCTAGGACATTTTTTTTTCACATAACAGTTAATATTGCAGTAGAGACTCGGATTTTACAAGGTTTCTTCCTTTTCCTTGAAGCATTACTTAGGAATGAAATATTCCTACATGTTCAGTGTAATGATTCTCATTTTGTCCTGAGATTTCCATGAATACAGCTATTGAACTGCAGTAATAATGCTGGATATCACAGGATGTGAATTTTATGTCTTGCAGTGTGGAGAATTAGCACAGACTGGTAGAAAGTGGGTCAGGTGCAGCTGTATCACCTGTGAGAGGCTGTCCTCAAAACACTGGCTGAAAAGAAACTTCTCAGAAAGCATCCAGAGCTTTTCATTAAAAAGTTTTATTTCTTCACTAATTCTTAAGAGATATTTGGGAATAGAAGATGGTCCGAATTTTATTTTCTTTTCTTTACAAAAGCAGTGATGAATAAGCCTCAAGACTGCTGTTCAAATGCATGCTAGATTTCATAGCACAGCATAATTTGAAGATGGCTTACTTGTAGATTGTACAACTATGAAAAACCTATTGGTAGCAACCTCCTAGGGAAAGCCTTAGGTCTTGCTTTCTTTCTGTTTTGCTTCTTGTTCTTCCGTTACCTGAATGTCAGGAAAGGTCCAAGAGAAACAGAAACATCTGAAAACAAGGAAATAGGCAAACTTTATCCAAACCTGCATTCACTTTTGGGCCATGGTTTATGCATCGGGAAGGCTTTGCTTTATCTGCCTAGATTGATTCTCTGCATTAGTTCAAGGTCTTGATGCTGAAATCATTATTGCACAGTCTTTACACAAGCAAGCTCTCAGAAGGGTTGACAGGGATTGACATGAAAAATGGGCTGTGCAGTGCTGGTCAGGAATCAGATGCTAAAAAGCATATATTTATCTATAGACCAAGAAATCTGTTCCCACTGTGGATTTGAGAATAATGTGGGCTGTTGTTACAAACTCTGCATTTTACTTTAGTAACGTTTAGCTCTGCAACTGGAATTAATGAAGGCAATTCTTTGAGCATATGTTCGCTGCTACGTGTTGTGTGCTGCTGCTGGGGCTGCAGTGAGGTGTGCCAGCTACTGTGGATGCATCTGAAAAGACGTAAGAAGGAAATAACTGGAGGCAAACCCTTGTCCTCAGGCCATCTGTTCCAGCCATCAGCAGAAGTTAGAGCATAATGTTCTTCTTATCCAGGGGTGTGAGAGAGTGGCCTGGCCATGCAGTTCAGGGCTCTGCTGGAAAAAAAATATGTGCCACTAATGTTAATAGACTGTGAGATTTTTGTGAGCACACTGGGTCCTGAAGATGATGTCCTAGACTGGCTGCAGATTGTTCTCTCCTCTTACTTGTCAGTCCTCATGACAGTGGATTTGATTCCTGCTTTAAAGGGGAGAGGTTGTGGAGTAGGATGTCAAAATGAAGTGGGCAGCAGAGAAGAAAGAGGACACTGCTGATGAATAAGGCCATTTGCCCCAGTTATTCTTACCCCCTTTTTTTTTTTTTTTTTTTTCATTTATCACTCTTCACACCTTTCTCTCCTCCTGTGTTCATGCCTTCTTCTTTTCATCCAGGGGTGGTCTAGTTCCTTGGTCTTTATTCTCTCAGTCCTCTTTCCTGGGATTCCTCCTACCCTGGCAGTCTGCCCTTTTTGAATGCTCACTTCCTCACCCCCATTCCATACTTATCCTTCTTTGTGGGCTTGTCCCCTTCAGCTGGGGTCTCCATTTTGCATGTTCTCAAATTCAGGGTACCTGTGCTTCTTATTATTTCCTCCATCCCAGTATTTGCTGCACTTTCTCACAAACTGCCTTCCTCCATTTTCCCCATCTCACCATTCAGCTTTTAGCCACAGTAATTAATTCCTGCCTGAATCATCCCTCCCTGCCTCCCTCTACCCCCCAGTAATAGTCTGTTCCTTCCTTTTTTTGGCATATTTTTATCATTTCCCGTTTTCTTCCTTTTTCTGTCCAGTGCCTCCTTTTCATGCATGTTTTTCCACTCTCTTTTCCTTTCAGTTAAGAATAATTACATAGGATGCTTTTCATTCAGCTTTTCTAACTCCCCCTGCCTGAACTCCATGCTCCATCAGACTCAATGACTCGCATTCCACCACGCGAGGGGGCAGGGGTAGCATCCCTTGCTGGAGGCAAGGCTCTGGTTTTTGTGGCCTCGTAGTTAGAGTTGTATGAAAACTGTTTGATAACCAGCATGGAGCTTTATGTTGGGAACTATCACACACTCTATTCTTTATAACTCCAGTGGAAGGTCCTTAGCCTTCCTTTTCTGGACAGTTAGGAGAGTTTCAGCGCTGTTGGACCATTTGATTGTGTGGAAGCTCTGTGTGCTCAGAGGGTGTTGGCAGTGACAAAGTGGCCTTTCAGCACAACAGCTATTTTAATCATCTGCAATACACCACGGTTCAGTCTGTTGGTATGGCTGCAAAAGCAACACTTCAGTGTGTGTGCCAGCTGATAGCAGAACCTCTGTCCACATCAGGGGGCAGCTGTGCAGGGCAGAGCTTTTATTGCAGTCTCCTGACATCAGACTTTATGACTCAAGCATTCAGGTAGTGCTATGAATTGAATCTTCCCTAGCCAGCAGTGGCCAAAAGTTAATGTATGGTCATCTTATCTTTTATTCCATCCATGAGGTAATTTAGCTCATTCGGCCCTGATCCACTTGCAGTGTTGCAGTCTGATAAATACCTTTTCCTGTGTCAGGCTCCGCACACCAAGTGTAAGAGGACTGGCCTTGTTTCGTGGTGGCTCTGTTTTAGCTTGAATCCCAGTGTGCCAGTCCATACTGTGCTTCTGTTCCACGTCTGCCGTGTCCCCTGAGTGACGAGCAGTGCAATGCACAGCCAGGGTGTTCTTGTCCTTCGTCCCCACGCCCGTCCATGACACAGCCCTAAGTGTGAGCACACACATACGTGTTCTCGTGTTACTGGTCATAGCGAAGCCTAAAATACATGAATAAATTACAGTTCCAGTTTCTAGGTGATGATAAATGGCTGCACACTGCTGCTGTGGGGTATTTTGGAATGATTATTTGGGTCACCTTACAGAAAACAGCATCACCTGTGTCAGGTGTGATTCAGAAGCCATATGTGACCACACTGAAAGGCTGCAGTCACATTCACTGAGAACAGGCTTGGTTTAAGCTCTTCTGTAGTAATGAGGAATTCACCCTGTGTGCTTTCGAAGTGCTCTGGGCTGGTGGCATCCTGACTATGAGGATGCCAGCACATAAATGCTACCTTGGGCCCACTTCTCAGTACCATCACTGTGATTTTAGCCTTAAAATTAATCTCTAGAGAGCTCTAAAAAATGGCTTGATTTAAAAACCTTTTTTCCCCCCGATTTTTCCCTTCTCTCACGTTTGTCAGATTATTTTGCCTTCAAAAATGCTTGAATGGTTTTTGTTGATAATGTTCTCAAGCATATGTCACTAAATTCAAGTAGCAGCCACATGTATAGATTTGGTGCTGTGACAAAAATTGATGTAGAGCTTGTGAGAAAAGTGCCAATAAGTGTTGATGTCAGTAAGATACTGTGGTTTGATCAGATTATTTCCTTTTGAAATCTTTTCCCATGAAGTATTCGATAGAAATTGTATTTGAAATAGTCTAGTGATTTAAGCTCTTAGGAGCTGAATGACTTCTTAAAG
Organism: Gymnorhina tibicen; assembly: GCA_013399875.1. Taxonomy (NCBI): domain Eukaryota; kingdom Metazoa; phylum Chordata; class Aves; order Passeriformes; family Artamidae; genus Gymnorhina; species Gymnorhina tibicen. Next base: position 117,592 of record VXAZ01000189.1, read on the forward strand.
GATTTCTTTCTCTTTCCTTATCAAAAGCATGGCACTTATAATTGAAAGAATTTGACAGGGTGTGGGGAAAATACTCTGTAGTGTCAGACAAAGGAGTTAAAGGATTTTGTCCTACAGAAAGTTAAGAAATAGAAATTGCCTTTTAAATGAACTTCGTTAAAATTTACCTTTTCTTCTCAACCCAAGCATACTTTTCTTAAAAAGAAAAATTAATAAAAAGATAACTTTCATAAAATCAGTGCTGAGTTCTGAACTTGAAGTGGTGGTAAAACTTCCTGCCAGAGCTGATCATTTCAAACACTTCAATTTCTTTGTGATAGAACCTCAACATTCTTGATGTGGCGAAGGGTCCAAAACATAAGAGATTTAACTAAGGAAGTATGTACGAGTGTTCAAGTGCATCACTAAATGATAACAATCAGTTAGCAAAATATATTAATAAATTACAGATGATTCTATGGTCACCACACAAAGGCACATTCCTAGGCATTGCTAGATATTTTAAAGGCATTATGGAACCTACTCGAAGTCTGAAGTTCAAATACAGAACATTTTAACAAAGCATATGTGAATTCTAAAAAAATAAATCAGTTCACGTTGGCTTTTCTCTTGGCCTGCTTTTCTGTAGATATGCTTGGCAATGAGTTTTTTGAAAGTGTTCTCAAAGTGTATTTGATGGCCAAATTTTAAATTACTTAACTTTACTTGTTCACTGCTAGTAATTTCTGGGGATGTTAATGAAATGGTGTTCCTTCCTTTCACCCTGGAAAAGTAACCTATTCAAAGTAGCATGCTTCAAGTAGCAGCCTGAGAAAGCTTTGGGGAAGCTCAATTTAAAACTTTATGGAAAATGTGATGAAGGTGAATAAAAGCTGAGATTTTCATTTATGATGATGCAATTAATGACAGAAAAATGAAGACTTAGAGATTAGGCTGTGAGAGAGTGAGAATTCCTGCTTGTTTTTCCGCACCTGGTTTATTTGGAACAAAACGTTCTGTTTTTGTTGGGCCTCCGCAGCCAGAGTGGTTGTTAACACCACTTAGTGGAACTCTCTTGTGAGAGTCTGCGTGTATGTGAGTCCATCTGGATGGAGATACAGGTTATACGCTGAAAATATAAAACCCCTTCATGGTCTCTGTGATCTTCACGAGTGCCTAGAAGTCTCTTAGGATTTTGGGCAAGTTCTGCAGCTGAGTTCCTACAGGAGAGGGCAAATCTTCCTCTCCTGGCAGTCTGACAGGTGACAGCTTCTGACTGGGGATCTGCATGGAGCTGAATTCTCCTGCTACATCCCTACGGCATTTTGCCGTGGAGCTTATGAGTAAACTGATGATTTTATTTTTTTTTTTTCATATTAGTTTCTTTTCAAGCATAATCTGAGAGCAGTGGTAGATGCTTTTTGGTACCAACTCAAAGGACAATTTGCCTTTCATTAAATGTAACGGGGTTTGTCTGCACTGCAGCGTGAACTTTCCACTAAGTAATTCAGAATCATGATGAATGCTCAATAATATGGCAGCATGAATCATTGTTGTTTTCGTTTGGCAGCAGGGAAAGCCTTGATGGAATTGCTAAGTGCTCTCAGTTCTCTCCAGATAGCTCAGTGTCGGCTGCTGCATTGTTCCTTTGCTCCTCTCTGACACACTCCTTTGGCCCAGTGCCTGTCTAATCATTGTTTAATGTTTCAAAAGCTGCCACCTTCTATTTGAAGCAATCTTTTCAAGCAGTACAAATACCAGCAGATTTGCATACAGTAGAAATAGAAATAATTGGAAAAATAAAGTAAAAAAAATTAGGAAATGAGATGTTAACAGCATTAATGTTTTATGAAGGTGAAAAAACATACTGCATAGCTAATCAGATTATGGTGAAGTTCTTGGAAGCTTAAAGATATTTCTGTGGCTAACTAGATGGTCTATCAGTCTTACAGGCTATGAAATAATTATTCCTCCCGACCTATTGCTCCTAATCTCAAGCTTTGTTCATGAACACGAAGTGGAAAGAGAACAACAAGGTCTTCTAAAATGAGAAACAAGTTGCAACTCATTTGCCAGCAAATAAACAAGTTGACAACTTCTCTGCCAGCAAATAAACAATGATTTCTGGTTTTTATTACCGTGAATGACTGCAGTGTCAGTACTTGAAAAATGTATTTACATTCCCATGTCAAATAAGTGACTGTGATTCCCTGCCTTGTAGTGTTGTTATTACTGTATGGGCAACAAGTTTGAAACATCTCCGTGTAGCCTGCTTCTTATATGAAATGTCTAGGATTACATTTTAGTGATATTTGTGCCCTTGAAACTTCTTTGTTGGTAGTTCATAGGCTTTGACAACCAGTTTGGAGCATGCAAGTGAAACTGGGTAGCAATGGGTCTGGTTTTGTGTGTTCTCTCATCAGGAATCTCTGTTTCCAAAGAAATGTTTTTTCTCTCTACCAATTTAACCCCCCCCTCCCCCGCCCAATACCTAAAACTCAAGGAATACTGAGGCAGAAGTTGTGTGACTGTGGGTATGGTTAATATCTCACAGGCAAAGACAAAATGTGTTCCACAATTAGCTTTAACTTTTATTAATGCTGTTTGTGCTGCACAGTGTTGTATAAAAGGGCAAGGGCTGAATGAGGCTGTGCCATGACAACCTCTGGAATGCCTTGTGTCCAAGAGGGAGACCTGCTAGACACTAAAGGTTCCTGTTCTCTGTTCTTCTAGGAATAGATCTTACAGCATCTAAGCTTAGAGCATTAGTCCAGTGTGAGAGAAGAGATTTGAGGAAAGCTTTTTCACCAGAAAAATTCAGCTATAGCATAACCAAAAAAAAAAAAAGTAGGTTGGTTAAAAGAAAGGGAGATTTTCTCACTGAGAAGCAAAGACTTTGTCCAGAATTCCCTGCTCCTGGGGAGCCCAAAGGTTATGTAAGGACAAGAGAAACAGTCAAGGTTATTTGCGGTGTTTTTTTTTTTTTTTGGTCCGGATCTGCACACTGCTAGAGCTATCTGAAGTAAGCAGTGTCTGAGTTTTGAAATTTTCATTTAGTCTGTCTCCTTGCTTCAGCAATTATATCTCCCAGAAGAGAAGAACATCACAAAATAATGAAGTTACAGGAAACCTCAATGGCTTGTTAAAGGGGGAGCATCATCACATGTGGACACAGAACGATCACATAGCTTGTAGGAAGAGAAATGTCAGATGAAATAAGAGAATTTGTTCTTTAGTTTTACCCTACAAGCCTGAAAAGATGAGTTGTTATACAGTGATAGAGAAGTACTTTACAGGTTGCCTGATACTCAGTTGACCCTGAGCAGTATTTTATGTAACTCTAAACTTTCACTTACCTACTCTTCCCCTGGAATCTGAATAAGTGGCTCTATTACTGTATGCCCCTGTAGGAGCTCTGGGAAGAGTTTGATGGCAGGGAATGTTGGTAGTTCATATCCTTGAAAATACACTGAGCGTGGGAACTGCTCGGTGTTCCTCTCTCAGATGGTCCTACAGCAGCCTGGAATACTCTGCAAAGCTTCAGGCATCCTGTGGGCATGAGCACTTCTGCAGGAGACAGATCGGTAAATCCAGTTTAAAGCAGTCAAAATTGCTGTTTTACTGCATGCTGTAGAATGGGATTTTCTGTTGGTTTTGCAGATGTGCACTCATAGTCCCTGAGGTGAGAATGGTACAATAATTTTAGTGTTCAAGCTTCCATCACAGATGCCTCTCGGTGCTGGTGTGCTGCCTTTCTCAAAATGGTGCTGAGATTAAACTAAGCATGATACTAAATCTAGAGAACAAGATTAGATACATGAAAGCTCTCAGCTGAAAATTATTTTTGAAAACAAAAGGAGGAAAAAGGGTTATTCAGCTACTTAAAAAGTTTTAGGGTTTGTTTTACTTTTATTTTTTCTATAGCTTTTTTTATCCTTTGCTTATGTCAGTACTCCATCTTTACTAAATGTCTAAAGCTTTTAGGTTTTGTTTCTAATTTGAGGAACCAATCTTGAGAGGTGCTGACTCATAGGACATAACTTTTCATTAATAGGCTGCGTTCTACAGTGTGATATAGGTTCTTTCTTGTGACACAGAAAAATATTATCCATAAAGTTCTATGATTAGGCCAGAGAGTTTTATCACAAAATGAAGGAAATGCAATCCTTGAATCCATCTTCCAGGTGTTAGGTCAGCTCACATACCCCATCTCCTCAAATTAGAAATGGTTCATCACTAAAAGAGAGTGTTGTTGTCCCAAATGGGCGTAACTGGAACCTCTGTGATCCTGTCAGCTCTCACCAGAAGTTTCAGCTCCTTGGAGCACCCATCTGAGACCCAACAGAGTCTACCAGGAAGAGGATTGCAAAACTGAGGCTGAATAATTTTCAGAGATCTGTAATTCCTGCTGCAAGCTCTGCGTAGGTTAGCCATGTCCAATATTTGTTCTTTTTACCACTCTTTCAATCAGGCACAAAAATTAGGAAGTCAGGGGTCTTTTAAAATATCTAAAAAGAAAAACCTCAGGGAAGGTGAGTTAATAAAATGGTCTGTTAAACTAACCATCATTTTATGGCCCTAAACTTGAAACACTGAGAGAGGTGACTTAGATGCAGTAAAATGGAAAAAAAAGGGGTCTAATCAGCTTTTCTTATAAAGGAAAGTGCCCTAGAAAAATATGCCTGTTGCTTCAGAATATATCAAACTGAGTTTAATCAACTGTGGATTACTGCATAATAGCTCAATCAACTTCAGGTCAGCAAGAAAGAAAGTAGAGGAATTTTTTAGTAGAACCGTAAAAGAAGATGCATTTTCAATAGTTCATTTGACTTCCTGGGTTAGGATTATCTAAGTTATCAAAGTAACATGAAAAACTGCGGTGTGTGATTTATCTCTCTCGGGATCTTATGTATCAAGGCTGGGCTCTGATGCATGACAAAACATTTTTCGAAAATTGCATGAATTTTTATGGTGTTGCACAGTGTTGCGTGCACCCCGTGGTTTAGAGTTCATATAGAATATTTTCTAGAAAAACACTAAGCTCTCCAGAGGGACTGGGCTACACTGCAGCTCTGGCTCTCTTTCCCCATCCTAATAGAGCAGTAGTGGGGGTGATTCATGTAATACAGAACAATGATCACTTAGCTCAGACCAGACACAGCCTGAGTTAGCAAATCTGTGTGCTGGAGATGGATTTTATTTCAATTAACTTTCCACACTCAGAAACTTTTAATCACAGCAGGTTCCTTTGGTTATCAGAACCAGGCTTTCTGCTGGCTTCACTTTCCCTGCCTGTCCATCTCCAGTTGGAGTGAGTGGATTTCCGATTCTGGTCATTTTTAAAGGTTCCTATCAGTGTGAAACTGCACTTCTGTCTGTGCCATACATACCCATTACAGGAGTAGGAACTCCTGTGATTTATATAACTGGCTGTGGCAGGGGAAAAGTGTTTTCTTTGCCTTTGTACTATATTTTTAAAATTTGATGCCACTTGCAGTTACCTGTGTAATCAGTTACTCGTGCAGTGGTTTCCTGACTGAGAAAGACCTGTAAAACCACCAGTAACTATAAAATAAATATGTTCTGATTTTTTTAATGGGTCCTTTTAGAAATTGAAGGTCATTCTCAGTGAGTTTTGGATAATTTGCTTAAAGATACTGTTGAAATTGAGGAGTAAACTGCCTGCATTATCCTATTACCAGCAGAACCCTTGTTGACTAAGCTTCAGCCCAAGGGCTCAGTAGCATCCCAAAAGGGGCTTGACTAGTGACAGCTGAGAAATACATGAATTATAAAGAATAAACAGCCAGTTTTGAAGGGAGTAGTGAACAGATCTTTGGCCTGTCACTATAGGTACTGTACATTAATCCTGAGAGAACCTGCATAGCTGCCTGATAGTTCCATGTCTCTTTGGTAGGATGAGGCACCACCAATGCTTTGGCATTGTTTTGGAAAAATTTAGTCAGATTTCTCTGTAAAGATTTTGCAAGACGTACTTTAACACAATTCTGATTCCAACTGCTTCATCTCCCCCAGGAGACAAAACTTTGTTTCTGTGAGTGAAGTGCCCAGAAGTGCCTCCAGAGCAGGAGGACCAGGAGTGCTAGGGCTGGATCTGCTGGGAATGGGTGAGCCTTCCCAGGACAGGCAGGAGTGATGGCAGATGGGTGGTGTGGCCGTGCCGGATGTTTCTGCCTTTCTCCCTAGGATATAAATGCCTCTCCAATGTGTGCCAAATCACAATTCCGCTGGGGAAGACTTGAGGAATTACACGGCTTGCTCAGGTCTGTCCCTGGTGTCAGATTCCAGGCTCCTCAATATATTTATCTGGCATTTCTTCCAGTAAACTCTCTTGCTGCTGCGCTGTTACTGGCACAGACGCAAAAATGGGAACAACTCTGCTCAAGAAAATCTCACTTGAAATTTAGTCCCCTTTTGAAAAGTATCTAACCCTTGTAACTGACCTGTTCTATGCATTATGGACTGAGCACCGTGTCACCCTGATCATGCAGCCAGTTGTGTCTATTGTAAGCCTGATTACTTGTGTGATTCATGTTGTTTTGTAAGCTCCCACGTGGAAACAGGGAGGCATTCCTTGGTTAAGGTGCTATTCAGCAGTTAGAGGCATAATGGATCCCACCCTTCTTTGATGCCATTACATTCAATGAAATTAATTGTATCATATGGTACCAGAATTTATGAACAATGACTTCAGTCTCTTGGCTTTCAGAAACAGAGTGATAGTTCATCAGAGATTTGAGATATACATGGAAAAAAATTTTAAAATCCAGGGAACTGTAACTACTGTGACAACTGTCTGGAATATTTATTAGACAAGTTACAAATTCCTGTCATCTTATTATGTGCTTAATAGCATTGAGAATAAGTTAAATAACCAAATTAATTTCTTTCAGAAAGGGAGGTCAGTGCAAATCACAAAACAGTTGTAGACTTTTTGTCTGAGATGGTAGATGAGTTTCATTCTTAATCAGCTGACTTTAGTAAATTTTGGTTTTATTTTTTTAAAGGGCTATAAAATACTTTTCCCTGAATCAGTTATGTCCTTGGTGGGATTTGATATATTCCATGTTTTCCTGGTTTACCTTTTAAGACTTAAATTACTTATTTTTCCTTCTATTGAAATTGGTAGCTTTATATCACAACACCTTCCCTGTATTCCTCTTGCAATTTAGAATTTGAAGTGGTTTTTTTCAGACTAGTTCTCCGCTCTTTTTTTGATTGTGTTCAAGTGATTTGGCAGCGAGCAAATTTGGATGGTTTTTCCGTGTTCTGTATAAAAGCTGGTTTTTAAATGTTACTGATGACTGTGTAGGATTTAGAGCCAGCTATGTGTCTTGCCAAATTGTTAAAGCTCTCATCCCCCCGCAGGCTGCTGGTGTGACTATCCATTATTGCTCGTGGGAGGATTCTCTTCCATCTTGGCGATGGGAGATAGTGCTATCTGTCATTCCCTTTTCCTGTCCAAGGGGGATCCTGGAATACCAACTCTAAAAGCAAAGTTGCTACAATGAATTTGCTATCAGAAATATGTTAATATTTATGAATGTTCAAAGGGACTTGTTACTCAAGAGTAGCTCTTGGACTTCAGATTCATGAGGAAAAAATATTCTTGTCAGTGAAGAGTTGCAGAAAGAGTTTTAGGTCTTTTATGCCTTTTTGTTTTGTTTTGTTTTATGGCTCTTGTAGGTGGTTAGTCTGAAGGAAGTTATTTTTATGGTTTCAAATGCAAATATCTAGACTTAATCATTGCAGGTTTGAGGTATTGTGCTTTTTAACTGTACCAGACAACAGACTTACGTATACTGTTAATATATTTGTCTTTACAGTGTGCTTCATTTGATCCATCTATATAAAGAGCATGGGACAATATTTGCTGAGTAAATTTAAAAGGAGATGAGACAAACTTCTGTCAGAATTAATTGGAACAAGGGTCTCTCTGTGCTGGGGCAAGAAGAAGGGCCATATGATCTCTCAGAGTACGTTTAGTGCTGCAGTCCTTAGCTGCAGGTATATTTTTCAAACTATTTTAGGTCTTTAACAGAAGAGTGCTAAAGAGAAGTTCATGAACACTCATTGATTAGTCAGCATGTGGATTTTCAGGGCAGGGATTTTATATTCAAAGAAACCTCTTATGGTTTCTGACCTGCCATAAAAATATTTCAGAAGCTGTTTTTCCTGTTGAAGGGAAGGTGGAAGGGCTGCAACCAGCAGTAGAAAGTTCTCTCTGTATTTGGTAGGTTTATTTTCATTCTACTGTAAATAATTTCTGACCTCAACATTTTGTGAGGCTTGGACAAATATGGAAAAATTAGATCCTCTGAAGGGCTTTAACAATCCTGTGAATGTTCCTGTGCCAGTGGGCAGAAATAGAGATATCTTCAGTATCTCTCATGTTGTAATATTCGAAGTAGTTGATCACCATTGACTATGTCTACATTAAAAAATGTTTTTGAGATGTACTTTTAAACAGAGATCACTGTATATGAAAGAAACACCATCGGGCTCTGCAATCTGTTTGAATTATGTACGGAGAATACACATAAAAGGCTCACAGCTTGTTCTTTGCATAACAGCCTGTGGTGCGTAAGATCACCAGATTCCTTCGCATTAATGCCTTCTCATTTACCATCTGCAAACAAGTAATCGCAAAGCTCAATTTCTTGAGCAAACTGTTGCTGTTGGAGGACTTGTGACACAGAACAGCTTCAGCCTGACTGATTTTATTAACTGGTGTTACATAGATTTAAAGTGGAAGTGTTTTATAATTTTACGTAGTCATGGTTAGGCAGAGTTTCATAAACAATGAAACAGACTTAGTCCCATTATTTCCCTACTGGTGAGCCCATTTGTTCAGCTGAATGCTGTAGTGGTTAGTCTCTGCAGATCTCTGAAAATCAGGAAACTTGTACTTAATGACCTAAACAAGGGCTAAGGCGTCAAGCTTCAGACATCTGTTTCAGAAACCTTGACCTTACAGTGTCAGAAACATGTGCTTGGTTTCTTGGCAGGGTTTTATTTTATCCATGAAATTGAAAAGATATTGTTACTAAGATCAGATTCTGTAAGATTATGGCTGGATGTTGCAAGCTCACAGAAGGGCTGAATCACTCGCATCCCAGTTCCTGTATTGCTCTCAGACCATCTACTCAGTGTTGTAATTTGTTCTGTGTCTGCCTGTTTATTTTATCAGAAGATAGGTGTGCGTCAAAAGAAATGAATGCGTCCTCCCCAAGGCAGATGTGAATTCTGTCACGGAGTCACAGCGTGGCTGAGGTGAGAAGTGACCCCTGAAGACGTTCTAGTCCCACCCACCTGCTCAAAGCTGGGTCAGCTAGAACAAGACCATGTCCAGTTAGGTTTCAAAATCTCCAACCTCAGTTACATCTTTGTTACACTAGGTAAAAAGATTTAAGGTCACTGGCAATTTAAGCCAGAAATACAAGTTTAAAACTTAAAAAAATGTTGACTGCATTTTGGCATGTGAACATAATCACTTTTGATTTATGAGCCCAGCTGAGCCTCACTGACTGTATTTGTTTAATTCAGATGCTGAACAGTTCTCACCAAAGCTGCTCTTGTCATCTTAGTTCATAGAATTATTTCTGATGGCCAGATGCTAAGGAGTTGTAAAAGTGCCTTCTCTTCAACAATTAAAAGGATTGAGCCTCAGAGCAATGTCTCATATGACTAAAACACTGTGGTTATTAAAATCCAGATTCAAAGAGAATGGTTAGTAGTACTTCAAGAATGCCATATCGGCATTGTCCTGCACTTGCAAGACAGTAGACCTGAGGTGACTGTGCATGAACCAGCTCAGTGATTTTGTACCCTACCCCAGGTCAATCAGCCCAGCTGCTCCCAGAGCTGGAGGTGACACATCGGCACAGCGCTCCATGTGCTGGTAGCTGCCATGGCTCTGTCCTAGGAAGCTTTGGTGCCCTGTCCTCACAGGATGAGTCTTTATTTGCTGAGTGCTAAATCCCAGTCGTGTATGCTTGGTAACACTAAGATCGGGGATATTTTAGGCTTTCTGACAGAGGTTTTAATGGTGGTGGCTCATGTAGTAGTGAAACACAAAGTGTTCATGAAGAGGATGAAATGACTGGATTTTAGTAAGAGAATGACAGGATTTCAGTGAGGAGCTTTTAAGAGGTGTGCCCTGCTGGTTTTGTTCATTGCAGTGCAAGTCAAACCAATGGGATCGATGGGTTCCAAAATCAAAGTGGCAGATGGGTGGAGAAAAATAAGGCCTTGTTTGATAAGGACAGATACTATGTGTGGACGCAGCCAAGAGGAAATGGAGACATAGCTCATCCAAGTGCTCATAAATTTTGCATACATTTGATCCCAGCTGGTTTCAGAGGGTTTGTGAGTGCTAGTGCATATCAAATATCAGCTCCATTTCACATCGTTAGGGAAGGATAGTCTTGATGAGAGCGAAAGGATGGGGGAAACAAATTCATTAGGGAATGGTCACATGGAAACAGTGGTGGCATGGTTTAGTATTGAAGGACATGCATACCTTTGAGTTTTATCCAGGGATAACTTGTACCATGCTCCCTAATTAATGTCTTTAGATTGACTGCGTCTCTTTACTAAGATGCGACTGATACATTCTTTCTTTGTCCACCTGAAGGGATTAAACAAGGCACTTACAAGAAGAACAAATCTTTATTAGGATTTGATACAAAAAACCTTTTCTGAAGCACGATTGCAGCACAGCAATTTTAATTAGTTTCACAAATGCTTCCAATTAACACACACAGTGTTTGCTTTTTAGCTACAGAGAAGATTCAGTCACATAGCAAATAAAAAAAGGAACCCTTGACTTAAGCTTTCCTGTGCAGCTTAGCAAAAAGACTGAGAGTAACTTCTTGCTAGGAGTTGGTCGTCTTTTTGCTTTTCAGAAAGTTATTTGCTTTTGCTGTAAGTTTGGGCTTTTTGTTCTTCTGGATGGTAATAGAAAAAATAAAAAAAACACCTGCCATGTTTTTCAAAGAGATATTAGGAAACCTACTGGCTCTCTGTGTTTTAATCACTCTGACTTGTCTGTGGTGAAAGACAGGAACACTGACTAGTCTCCAATTTGTAGTATTTGAACTGTGACCACTTTTTGTTTGCCTCTTCAGGCATTTTGACTTCCTATGTTTATGGCATTTACTAGAGCTACTTATTTTCCTGATTTGAGTTCCCTAATTGGAATTGCAGCATGTGGTTCAGGTTCTTCACATTAGCTGCAATTGTAGCTCAGGTAGCAAACCCTGCCAGTTCCTTTGACGACAGCTTTGCAAGCAGCTCTTCTGAGGAATCTATAAACCTCTCGGGTGGAAATACTGTGCAGAATGCAAGTGGCTGCATTTGATTTTTTGTTTATGTCAGACTCCTCTGTGGAAAGCGCTGGATTATCCATGTGGTACTGCTATGGTACCAAAACGTACCTTAACATAATTTATTAAAATAACATTAATTTGTTTTGTTTCCATAAGCAGAACCTTGCTTTAAGCATACTTATATATATATATGGATTATATATACAGAAAATATAAGGAAGAAATTAATTACTCTTTGTTTAGGCCACTGAACACTTTCAGTGTCTGTAGGATTGTGGTGTTTGCTATGCAGGGTACCATTTACACATTTTTAACTTAACATATGGTGGGTTTAGAAGGTGGGGGTGATGTGAGAGCCTTGGAGGTGGAAGGGCCACATGCTTCAAGCAGTTTCTTGCTGTTGCTCTGTGGAATAAATGCTGCTCAGGATTTTTAAGGTTTGGATATTAATTATAACTCTGAGTTTAGTACCTGTGGGAGCAACCTCCTCCTGTGACATAAGAATATAGCTGTATAAACCCTCTGAGGTTAACTGAGATGAATGCTATGTAGGAAAATGAGATCATTACCCAGTCCAAAGTTGTCTTCAATGCAACATATTGCAGTATGCAGACAAGGTAGAAATTTAATGTTCATAGATGGAGCGAATTTAATCATGGAATTTCATTACAAATTTAGCTGTTCAGGAAGCGTTCTTTGGAAGATGTTAAAGGGTTTAAATCTGAGAAGTCAGGCAGTACCTATTCTGAAAAATGTGCATATACTGCAAATAAAATTGCAAATAAAAATCCAGTCCAAGGAAATTAGCCGGTATCTGTGCAAAATCATTATTCACAGTGAAAGGTCAAATGGAATACTGGAAGAATTGGATAGGAGGTAGTTTCAAGCCTTTGGATATCTATAATAAATGGAGTCTGGTAGGTTTTCTGCAATGCTATAGACTACAGCACGGCTGGCTAAATGAGATACAGGCAGTACTTAATGCTAACAGTCCTTCAAAGAAAGATGTCCTGGAAAAAAACCTTAAAATTTACAAGTAATATTTTACGTAAATGTCAGGATTCAGAATTATAATGTGTATAAAAATAATAATATAAGTAAAAATTAAGCTGGCAGCTCTTACAGGAGTCATTTAAATTTGCTGCATTTATTGAGAAAATGAAGCTATTTGAAAAATGTGGTGGGGGAGGGCCTGGATAAAAGTGCCCATGTGCACAGTTTTCCACATGAACAATCAGTTTCACACATCCTGAGTTGTCTTTAATGGGCAGTGACTGATGGGTCCCCAGAGTCTCTCTGCTTTGACCACAGGTGTTCAAGCCCTGCTTCAGAAGGTAAGTTTTGAAGTAAAGGGCTAAAATTAAATGACAAAAAAAATAATGAGAAAGGAAGCAAACTGAAATTATTGTAAATTCTACCAGAACTCGAGCATTGAACAAACCTGGTGTAATATATCTAAATATTAGCAGGAGGCACTGTAATTCAAGAATATTCTCCTTGACTCTTGTTTGCCTAAATACTTAATGAAAAAAAATGAAGTGAGAAGCTTTTAAAATGTTTTTGTTAAATTTAGGCATTATCTTCACCTGTGGAACTTTCCTTTAGTGACATCTCCCAGGATGTGAGGCATTTCAATGCCCAGGTGGTGGTTTTGATTTCAGTCCATTTTCTGTGACCCTTTACCCTCAGCATCCCAGGAGCCGCTGCGCTCGGCAGTGCCGGGTGTCGGTGCGTGACTGATCCAGAGAGACAAACCTGTGGAATGCCAGGCAGCAGGTCAAGAACTGCTGCGTGTTTCCTCGTGCTTTCTCAGCCAGCCCAGCCAGCTCTGCTTTTGCTGACAAAAAGATAACTTGAGCTGGTAGCCCAGCCTGCTTCCAGTAGTCCGGAGCAGGAGCTGTCCTTCCCCGGCAGTCCCAGCCATCTGCAGAGTAAAGCAGAAGCCTGGAGCAGCCCAGTCACCTGAGCCTTCAGCTGCTCACTTGGGTGTAAATCCAGGAGCAAGTACTGGAGCTGGTGGGATTCTGTCTTACTTCAGCACAGTGAAAATACACTTTTACTGGTTATAGTGTAAAATAAAATATTGACACTACTGCCAATTGCTTCTAGGGAGCAGGAAAAGCAAGGCTGGTGTATGCTCTTGTGTGTGCATGTTTTATGCAGGCAAGGTTTCCACCCTGCTGGGAGGCATACTAATAGCCAGATTAACATACTTTAGTTTCAAGATAACATACTCCCAATTAAGCAGGATTTAACCAAATCTTTCCCAGACTGCAACTGGATGGTAATAGCAGTGCTGTTCCTGTGTTTTGAATTGAAAAGGTATGATGAATTTTAATTCAGGTTACTGCCTGGGTTATTTTTAATACCTAGCCTTTTTTTTTTTTTCTGAAAACATAAGGGTCGCTGCTGCTGTCCCTCACGTGTTTCTGATGCAAAAAGGCAGGGCAAGAACAGCAGGTGTAATACAAGAATTAACTTCCAAACATTTCTTTTAAAATAATGGATTGACTGTGGTTAGGTGCCTACAGAGAAATTTTCTATAATAACTGATGAAAGGCTTGGAATAATTTGTTACATGCTGATATATATATTTTATCTAAAGATACAAATCCTATGGTATTGTGTTCTGTCAAGACTTGCAGTTCAGGATTTTTAGGAAGCAGTGGATGATACAGTAGTATAATAAGCAGTTTTCTTGGAGATCATATGTGCTGGATTTAGAGATTTTCCACAGCTACCAAATGGCATGGTCCCAGCACTGTGTTATTCCTAAGGAGTAAGCAAATATGCTGGGAAAGAAGCGAGCCAGAATTTGTTGCTTTAATTTGAAAATGTTCATAGTTGATTCTTCCAAAAAAACAGTTTGTATCTTTAGATGGCAACAAATCCTGTGGCTCTTAGGGAATTCAAACCAAATCATTTCTGATTTGAATGGGGGCTTTACAGGCCTAAAAACCATTTGGATTTTGCGCATACTTTAGGAAGTTTCAAAAATGAGCAGTTGTAACTTCCAAGTTCTTCAAAATGATGTGAATTAAAAGCCATGACTTAAATAGCACAGTAGCTGCCTCCCAAGTTGTCCCAAATGAACTTGGCAGTGTAGTAGGGTTGTAGTGGAAGTGCACCCTGAAGACAGCTCTTTGCTTGCTTGCTAGGCGATGGGGTAGGTCCTGCTCCTTCTCTTCATGCCAGGTGAGCAGGATTTAATGGCTGTGCAAGGTAATAAATTGTGTCTGGCAGAATTTTTCAAGACTATGTGATAAAATAAGAGGATATGCGAGAGCTGACTTTTACAAGGGGTGATTTTAGCTTGCGCTTCCAAGTGACATCATGTGTGATGTTGCATGTGAGCCCCGGATATACAACAGTGTTTTCTGAAAAGTTTTCATTGACTTCAGTGACACCAGTATTTCACATGTAAAATTTTTACCTGCAAGGAGTATTGCCTGATCTACTCTGTTTGTACTGCCAGAGATGTATTAGCCGTTAGAATAACAAACAAAAATTGCTCATATTGGGATAATTTGCTTTTATTTTTATTCTGAGAAACATCTTGTGTGACTGCAGCTCTGCTGATATAAAAACAAGTCCTTTTCGTGAACTAATGCCATCTGCTGAAAAGAGCCCTCCTGCCCAGGCGGGCTGTATTCCTTCCTGGTGGATTGGGTGCTGTATTGCTGTTGCTGTGTGAATTGCATTCTTCTGCAACGGGCCTTTGAAAGGAGAAGATAATAGCAGGTCACACACAACAAGATCACGGGTAGCCAAGAAATCAGTCTTTCTGGCTTGGAATATGGACAGAACAGTTTGCATCTGATGTGTAGGAATCGTCCAGTACAGTAAGAGTCATTCAATCAAAATCAAAAGTTACCAAATGTAACTCAACATTTGGGCAAGGTTAAAAAGAAAGAAAAAGGCACTGTGAAACAGTGTTATTACTGTCCTGACCCTTGAGGATGCTTTCATAGTATCATCAGGTTTTGTGCGTATTGATTTGCTCCCAGGGAAGGGATTCTATGCAACAAATAGAAAGTTAGATTATGATTTCTGATGTTCAAGATTTTAATAAAAAGCAGTGTGGCATGCAAGGCTAAGTCCTATTTATTAAATTCAAAACCTTTTAATGCTCTGTGCCATTCTTTTAAATAACTATTTAACAGTGAGAGTTACTTCATATTGTTTACTTGGACCTCCTTTGAGTCAAGGATTGGGTTGCAGAGGTCCCCTTCCAACAAGTATTCCGTGATTGCTTTCTGTTTCCTCTTCCTTTTGTAGTCCTGTTCTCAGCTGTTAGAGAGAGGTTTGATCCAGAGAGGAATATTAGCAGCTCTGTTTCATACAGTTCTGAGTATTTGCATATTCCATTTTTAATGCAACTTATGTGACTAATTTCCTCAGAATCCACTCCAGAAATAAAGTAGTTACACTTGGACTATTGTTTTTTAATTGGCAGGGATTTTTTTCCTTATGAATCTGTTATCATAACATGAAGTGCCACACTGTTTCTTGGAGTCATGATTATTTATCAGGTTTACAGTACAGTGAGCAGCTTGCTGGATCTTATGGTTATGAAAGTACAGAGGTTTCTAATGTGCTCTTTAGATTGTATTTTTCTTGATTTATACAATCTGATCTGGCTCTGTTCAGGCATTTAGTTTCTTTTCTGAATAGTGATTCTTCTCTTCCACACACATCCAAGAAATAGATTAGAATTAAATGCTGTATATTAAAAAAAGAAAAGGTGCCACTTGGATTACTGGAAGCAGCTGGGACTAGAATTTATTTCTCAAGCACTTCTTTTAACATTTAAAGGTCATTTTGCAGATGAATCCAGGAACACCAAGGAATGAAATGATGAACCCAGAATTCTGGCTGAGGTTATTCCAGCAGTGTATCATATCATTGTGTCAACTCTAATGCATGTTCTCGGTGCTTGTTATGCCCCTCACTTTACAGCCCCTTTCTAAAACTATGGTATCCAAATAAACATCAGAAGTGATTCTTGCATCAGATGTGCTATAAATACCTGATTTCAGCAATAGTGCTTATTCCTGCCCTCATTGTTATGATCACATTATTGTAGCCATGATCCATCCAGTAACAGTCCCTAAATGGGAAGCAGTCATGCACTGAAAGCTGGAGTGGGATAGTGTTCCTGCTGAGATTAATTCAAGCATCCAGCAGTCTGTACATCGAGTGGAACCATTAAGTTTATATAATTAGCTCTGTATTTAAAGATACTTTGAAATTTGAGCACCTTTCTAGGATTCTAGGTATTGCCCTGAAGAGATACATGGCAGCCTCTGTCCCTCTGGTGTCTGTGTGGCTGGTGGCAGCCCTTGGAAAATCCCTGTTCTGTGTTTAGCTGTGTTTGCATGTTCCACACGTGCACACCTGACTGGCAGTCTGAGAACAGACATTCTGTGCCTTTTTATTAGTCCTGCCTTGCCTCTTAAAGAGTTGGAATGTTCACCTGAGAGCAAGTTTGTTTTCCTTTCCTCTCTAAATATTAACACTTCCCTTTAGTAAGCTCTGCTCTGTACTCAGAGATAAGCATGTGAGTCTCCTGTTGCCGGTGGGATGGAAGGGCAGTGTTCAGTTCCTTTGGTGCAATGCATTTCTGTTGAGATTTGCAAGATCCCAGATATCAGCTGCCTCTTAATTCTGACACAGTGATGTGGAAGAGCCCTTGAATCTGCTCTGAACCAGAGTTCTCAGGGCTCCATATGGGCCACGGCTCAAAATGCAGAGTCACAGCCTTAGGGAAATTGTGCAGTGATAATGTGCAGCCCTGGGATTTGGGGGATCCAGGTGCTATTCCTCCCCTTCTGCAACTTCTGGTGTGACCTTGCAGATTCATCTGGCATCTTAATTTAGGTCTCTGTCTTGCAAAGTGTTGGGAGACTGCTGCTAGAATGTGGGCTCAGTGATACTTATGGTGGGATGCACCTTACATGAATTGAGTGCTGTCTTCAAACAGTACTCAGTAAATAATAGAAGAGAAATAAAAGGGATTTACAGCCCTTATAATAAAGATATTACCCCAAAAGATTAGTAGTAACAAAACATAACAGCTGTAATATTTCTTTCTTCGGTATCCCCCACCTCCATAACAGAGAGTTGACCTGTCAGAGTTTCCAAAAGATAATTTTTGTAGTTCTTTCCATACTTTTGGGATTTTTTAAGGCACAGCAATATTTATGTGTAGGACTTAATGATCTGAAGTGTTATCCCACTTTCATGGCTGGGATCAGAAATAGACATCATTTAGAAAAAAACCAAAAGGAACCTATGTAGTGAACGTGTCTTCTAGATGGCTCAAGGAAGAGTTGCTGGCACAGATTTCTTCTGCAAAGCCTCGTTTTTGTTGGAAGCTGTTTAACTGCTGTTTTGAAGTGGATTTATTTGCTGTATGTTGTCCTTTTGCTATAGGATTCCCAGGACCTTACACAAGGATTCAGTGAAATGCCCACCTGAGCTCCTTCAGTGCATAGAGAAGATATTTGTGAAGGAGCTGAGAATGGATCAAAGCAGCCCCTGTCAAACCCCTTGGAAACTTCCCACTCCTCTGTATAGATTCTCCTGGGCAGTTGAAGGAATGTGTGTGTGTGTAGGGGGTGAGAGAGGAAATGCATTTCTTTTCCTGACTTTATTGTAGGAGAAGGGTGCTGTTCATTGGCTTGTAGTCCAAGATATGAGCTGGAATGGGTTGCTGTAGGCAATTTATCTTAATAGACCCGAGGAGGTGTGACAGCAGCTGGGACTTCGGCTTGCTGAATGCAAAGGTTGTGACTGTGAAAGTTCATTACACTCTCTGTCTTTACATGTGGATAGCCTGAACTTCTGAGATTAGACTATGCATCTCTGTCAACAGTACAAGTTAGGTATGGGAGTGGAGGAGAAGGACTCCACTGCTTTTTTTGTTTTTGAGGTCTGTCCAGATCAATTCCTTGCATCACGTTGGTAATTTCCCCTGGGTGGTTTATCTGTTACCAGATAACACGGGGTTATTAAATACGTGTGCACAGCAGGCCCTCCTTATCTGCTTGTGCATTGTTGCCCTCTGTTGCAGACATTCTCTATACACATGTGCATTACAAATGACATGCCTCTATCTGGTTATAAATATTTTCCATTTGGAATTATCTGCTTCTGCTACAGAGATGAGAGGTGATCACTTGAGCATGAAAGATAAGGGACCAGAGGTAAGAAAAATAAAAGTGATGAAGCACTGAGCTGCATACGAAATAAGTGACATAATCCACGTATCCCGTTAGATAAAGCGCAGCAAAACAGGTTCTCTTCTATGCCTAGCTGCTGCCATGAATTCATGCTATTACATGAATTCAGGTTGGTTGCCTACAGAGGGACTGGGGGGGAAAAGAGGAACAGTTTTGCAGCAAACCTGTTATAGCAGACTTTCTTTATTTGCCAGAAATTGTTAGCTATGTTAATATATGTTAAAAATTGTTAGAATTGGAAAAGCAGCTCTTCTTGTTCCTAAGACTTAGAGCCAAAAATAATCAGGTAAGGAAGATGGAAAAATCTTGGTTTAAAATTAACTGACTTGTCTGTCTTTTTGCTAATTGACTGGTCTTTCATGCTGAAGCAAGATGTACCTGACGAGACAGATGTTCCCAGTGTGGCAGCAGCCCTCGTGGTGAAAGGCTGTTTTGCCTTCCTGCGGGGCAGTGGATCCTGTTCTGACCTGCTGCATAGGGAATTCAGGAAGGCTCTGGGATCCTTGCCAGGAGCAAGCTGACCAGTGGTCTCTTGGCTCCAAACCCAGGCATAAGCTCCTGCTGTATTCTTGCAGCTGCTGTAATGATTTACCTTTAAAAGTGTCCTTTATGATCCAAGAAAATATCCAACACTTTTCTTTACCTGGGGACCAGAGTGTGCCTTCTAGGCAGCTCAGTGAACACACAGAGATTAAAATAATGAATTGGCAGGATTTTACCCCTTTCATATAATGTGTCAATCCACGGTTTCTGGCACAAGGAGGCCAATTGTTAAGTTAAACCCCATTCTGTATTGAAAAGTAATTCTTTCCCTTCACAGCGAAAGAAGCCATGTTTGTGCCAAGGTAGAGGGACGTGGTAATTCCTGGGCCTTTGACATGGAAGTAAATATTTCCCTAAAGGTAAAAGCACAAGATTTGCAGAGATGGCAGTAACATGCAGCACACGTTGCTGGGCCGAAGTCAGCAGGGACTCTTGGGGTTTAGAAAGTGTAGAGTGCTACTTTATTTATATATTTGTTATTTTAGCTCTGTTGGCAAACTTACAGCTAAGAAAAAGGTCAGTAAAATGCATCAGTCTCAGCCAAGCATAGTGTGGGACTTCATAAATGTAGCTGTTCTGAGAGATGCGAGCTCATTTAAACGCTCAGAGTGGGAGTATATTAAAGCATGAAAGTTACTGAAAGTGAGCCTTAATTGGCTGTTCTTTAAGCTCCTTCTCCATGACTGTGAGGCAGTAATTTGTTATTTATGACAACACTGTATCAGTTACTTTGAAATTTGAAGTCTGTGGACAGACCCACAGCTGCTGTAGGACCCTGGTGTAAGGGGCTAAGGCACCTGACATCACTGAGCATTGAGCCTGGTCACTTCTCAGTTTAGGGAGGACAGAGGCTTACAAAAGGTAGCCCACTTCATGCAACTGGATGAAGAGTGTGATCTGTAGATGGTTTTCCTTTTGAGAAAGTAGGTTGGCTGATGCCTTCTGACTCCTCATGCTCCTTTCTCCATCCTGTCCTGCTTCTGCCGCTCCCTAAGAAGGCAGAGTTGTGTGAATTCTTTAGCACTGCTTTGTCATACTGAGTAGGGGAACTTGACAAACAAAATCTTTGTCAATTTGTAAAAAACAAACAAACAACCTCTTAGAAGTGTTTGAACTTAATTATGTTAATATTAAACATAATTATGGCACACTAATTATGTTTTCTACATTTGTGAGGAGAGTTGTGCTGTGCTCTCCAGACATCTGTACCATATAGAGACAGGTGGTACAGTGCCACATTTCCAAGTGCCATTTTCCCATTCCATATATGGCTGCTCTTTCATTCCAATTGCAGATCCTCATTCAGCTTAGTCAAATTGAGTCCTTATTTGAGAGATTCTGCGCTGAAAGGCAAATGCATCTATCTTTATAAGCCTGTTTGTTTCCATAATTAGACACTGAATCAACAGTGTATTGAAGATGACACATTTGCTTATTCCCTGTCTTCTCCCTATGGTGGCATAAAGCAGTGAAGCACAATAATTAATGAAAAAGACTGTTTATTACATTCAGGCAACATATCTTGAAGTGGAAAAAAAAAAAAGAACATGGGTTAAAATGATCTTGCTGAAGACCATGAGTGCCATAGCAAAGCATATGAATAGTTCTGGGGGGAGAGTCCCATCATTCAGGCCGGTTGGGCTGGGTGCTCTAAAACTGTCAAATACAATCGAACTCAGATTTCTTAATGTAAAACTCAGGAAGACGTGGAATGCATGGGGAAAAAACTGACTCAACTATTTTGCTAGGGCATCTTTAAAGTTCTTTTCAAAATTGTGACTTTTTAAGCTTCATTAACATGTCTTCTCTGTCCTGTGGCTGAGTGAAAATGATACATTTTTTTCACAGCCTCATCTTTTCTTCTGGGAGAATCTGCCCAGCAGGTTTTTTAAGACAAAGGGTGCACATAATGCTCTGCTCAGCACTCTGCCTTTGCAAAGCAAAGCTGATCTGTTTTAAATAACAAAGGCCAGAAAGTGCCTGGCTGCAAAATACTGCTCTGTCTCCTGTGGACATGCCACGGAGTAAGTCACTGCTTGTGGGCCATTGTTGAACATTAGGTAAAAAGCAGCAGTTTCCTCCACCTCCTGAGGTGATCCTGAAGCCCAGGGGACGGTTCCTCCATGCTGACTGACCACAGGTAAGCCTCCAAGGTTCCCCTGAGATGCTCTCAGGCCATTCACTTCATTTGCAAAGAGCTGCAGTGTACCCAGAAAATCAGAAGCATGCACTGCCTAGTAAATGTCACAGCTCTAATGTGCAGCTGAAGTCATGCTGGTGGCAAGCCAAGGTTTGGGTTCTGTTCCATCTGTTTCCATACTACACCTAGCTATGAAATAGATTTTGTGTTTACTCAAGCTTCTAAAGTCAGTACACATTAGGAAAAGTATAAGGCAGGAGTAAGAATAGGCCACTTACTGAAATGGAGTGATTGAGAGAACAGTGACTCTATCAAGGCTTTTGATTTTTGAGTCCTTGATTAGAGCCTGCTTTCCTTTCACATGCTGTATCCTCAGTGGTGATGCTGCATTGTTGTGGCAAATAAAGCTTCCTGGTACTGCAAAGCTGGGAGCAGCCACTTAGACTGAGAACAAAGCTTTGATCTTCCTGTTTTGCTATTCACCCTCCACAGTGTTGCATTTTGGGAATGGAGAATGGGTCTGTACTATTTTTAGGTGCATAGAATTACAGTAACATAAATGTCTTCTTTACGGTTTAACATGCTGTTAGCTGGTGGTTGGTTTGATAGTTCCATGCTTGCTACAAATCTCTATGTTTGGGGATGAGCAGTAAGAACATGTGGTTTGGCACAAGCATGATAGAAATTAATGTGGGGGTTTTTATACTTTATAAAGGAGAAAAAGTGTATCGATCAATAAGCAGCAAGTCTAATACAAAATAGAATAGTGATCTATGCTACGTGTGTAAGTGGCTCGTATTGTTTATTCCAGGTGATGCAGCGACAGTCAAACAAATTGAATAGATATTGGCAATGTAATGTCGAAAATTCTGGGATTGTATCCAATCAATTCCTGAAATATTGCTGTAGTTTAAATACTCTGGACATGATCAGCAGACTAATCCTTTTTAATTCTTGTTTTTATGAAAACCTGTAAGTACCAGCACTTTTCTGTAGTATTCTCCCCTTTCATGCAGAGTTCATTGACACAAAGGTAGGTGGCATGCACAGTCCTGCAAGGCCTGTGGAACCAGCTGCATCACACCTGGTGGCTATCCAAAAGTCATTACAAACAGGGATGAATTTAAGTAGTCTTTGTACTTCACTAGCTCTGTTGCTCTTTGTCAGCTCAGGAGAGGATACACTATTTAACATAAAGTGTGCTTGCTTTTAATTTTCTGTGGCATTAGCCATTCTGCCATGCCTGTTGTCTAGATCTGTTTGAGTTGACCAGTTCCCAGAGTGGAAGGCTGATGGTTTGAGAAGCTACCTGGGCTGGATGCGGGACACCCCAAAAATCCCATGAGAATGTTCCTGAGAGCCTTGCCCAAACACTTCCTGAACTCAGACAGGCTTGGTGCTGTGATCACTCCCCTGGGGAACCCATTCCTCAGGAGGAGTTAAGTGGCTTGCTCAAGTTTTCACAGAAAGGACTAGTCAGTACTGAGCTTTTAATGCAGATTTGATAATGCATTATAGCCACAGGAGCATCATTCTGCATCACAGAAAAGGCATCCCTGGATTTGTGGAGAGTTTCAGAATAAAGGGAACTTAATGTCACAAAGGGAATTCTGAGTGATATCATAAGGTAAATAGAACATAGGAATGCTAATAAAGTGCTTTCAGTTAATAATGATAGTGAACTCAATATTTCAACTCCACATATTGTATTTTCTCATGCAGTGGTCTTTAAACCAGAGATATAATAGCTGTTGATTTAAGAGTTATTATAGTTTAATTAGGAATTACTCTCCTCCAGAGCTTTTACTGGCCTTTGTTCTAAGACCAAAAGTCATGGAACCTTTTAGTCAAGACAGAAACCAGTTGTCAAAGTTGAGAGAAAAATGGAAAGAGGAAAAAATAATTTTATTCTTACTTCTCTTTTGTTTCTTGAAATATTGGTAGAGAAGGTTCATGGAGAATACTTGGGCATATTTTTTTCTGAAAACATAGGACAGTTGTCTTGTTTGTTGTTACAGTAACATAATATGCTCTTACGTAGCTATGGCACTTCATTTCATGGCACGTTATTGTTAAACAGTGCCAGGATTCTGATGTCAGTCACATAGGCTAAATAGTTACATCTGAAATTTGTTGTTGTATAATTCACAGTTCTTCTACTTTTTTTTTTGCCTCCTTTTAGACTGACTATTTGAGAATTCTTAGTAGCTGTGTGAAGGCTACTCCTGTTTTGCTGAAAGAACAGATTTTTACATCTTGTTGAGCTGACACTTCTTGTTAACACCTAATTCTTTCCCTTCTGCAGAGGAACTCAAGGAGAAGCTCCAGAAGTACGTTGATGAAGTGAATGCCCACAAGCCTGGTTTCATCAAGGTTGTCCGGCACAGCAAGCAGGAGGGGCTGATCCGGTCTCGGGTCAGCGGGTGGAGAGCAGCCACAGCACCGGTTGTCGCTCTCTTTGATGCCCATGTCGAATTCAATGTGGGATGGTATGTGCCTCCTTCAGTTTTTCTGACCCAGGAACCTTTTCCAAGCACTGCTGTTCATTTACTGACTGGCGTTTCTCTTGCATATAGAGGGCGAGTTAGCATTCTGAGCTTTTTAATGGAGATTCAGACATAATCATGGACACAGGCATGAAAAATGTGTTTGTGCTGTGTAATGTGGTCTAGATCCATTTTTACAGTTTTGAGTTGTCTGCTGATCTAATTGCAATGTATTTAAATGATATTTAAAAACTGCACGTGAAAAACCTCCTCCACTAGCGTAGCCCTTTTCCCATGAGGCCGAATGTATCTTTTTTTAATTTAAAATACTGTTTCTTTTATGTTCTGCAGTGTAAACAAAGAGATGTTATTTTGGCTACTCTGCAAAAGTAAACATAACTAAAATAATGTATTTTAACTTGTTCAGTCTGGATTTAGTATCTCCCTTGCTTCTTAAGTAAAAATGATGGTAAAAAGGCAGGAGCTTCTGTCCCTAGGATAGATCTATTATTAACTCTGATCTTGATGTCCTTGATAACGTTGAGAGCCTGAAGTTATCGTTACTTGGTAGCAAGGGTATAAATGCTCTATGATATGCAATACTCATTTCTTCCATCCACCAGCTCAAATCAAGGTTAACAACAGGGCATCCTAGAGAAAATATTGCAGTGTGTTATTCTGGGGACAAATCCTGCACCGTCAAAACTCCATCTCAAAGCAGACAGGGCTCTGAATGGGTAACAGCTTTAGACTTTGCTCTTTCTGAAAAATACAGCATAAGCTGCTGTTTATTTGGTGGGTGGACTAAATAATCTTTAAAGGCCCTTTCCAACCCAGACTATTCTATGATTTCCATCAATGCTATGCTTTTATTGATGCAATCATAACACCTTTTTTTTTGGTTTTTCTTTAGGGCTGAACCAGTGCTCACCAGGATAAAAGAAAACAGAAAAAGAGTAATTTCTCCATCGTTCGATAACATTAAGTATGACAATTTTGAAATAGAGGAGTATCCCCTCTCAGCACAGGGGTTTGACTGGGAGCTGTGGTGCCGATATCTGAACCCTCCTAAGTCCTGGTGGAAACTGGAGAACACAACTGCTCCAATAAGGTAATGGTGGCCTAAATGAGTGTCACTGGCAATACTGTCCCATGTGTGACAGGGGCTGATAGGTTTTACTGACTGTAAAGCTAAATGTCTGTAAACTTAAATGTCCTTGAGCTGTCCTCTTCAGCTTTGTCCTTGACCCCTACACAGTCATCAAGAAAACTCTTGTTTTCAGTAGATCTTTGTAAAGGTTTTTAAAGGAAACTGTTTTTCAGTAGATCTTTTTAAGTAGGTTTCCTGCCTAAGTGGAATGGTAGGCAGGGCTGCTCAGCAGCACTGCCTTCTCCAAATGTCTTGCCTGCTAATTTAGTGCTAAAAGGCCAGAAATGGAATTGTCTTTGCAAATACGTTATATAAACAGAGCTGATCTGACAGCTGTATTCTTTATAATGCTGTCACACAGCTTTACAGCTGTGCTGTGTCCTAGGAGTTAATGTTTGGTCACTGACACTGCGTGAGCAAAGGGTGTATTGGATCCTTGCTCTGGGACAATCTGGGTCTGTACTTTCTTATCACGTCTAGAGTGTTGTTAGGCTGGCACACAACAATACCTTTGTCTCAGGGAGAGGAGTAGTTGCCTCTGAACCCACTCAACAGCTCTAATGAGATTCCAGGCCTTTCTTGTAGATACGAATTCATTCCAAGGAAGCCACTGGTACCTGTGCTCTAGCTCCCTGCAGAAGGTGTGAACAGTTTTCACCAGCTGAAAAGCCGAACCTCAGCACTGGCAGCTGTTTTTCATCCCATAGCTCTGTCTTTACAGGCAGGCACTTTTCTCAGGTTCCATCAGCTTAACACACTCTGAACTGCACTGACCCATGAACAGGACCTAGAATTGGAAAGCAGGAGGTAAAAATGAACAGGTTTGCCACAGACAAATGTAAAAAGGGGTGATAATTTCCATATCACTAGAAACAGTTATTGCTCTTAATGAACTCTGTTAATGCTATAAAAACTTTCCTGTGAAGACAGGCTGAGACAGTTGGGGTTGTTCAGCCTGGAGAAGAAAAGGCTACAGGAGATCTATAGCACCTTCCAGTACCTAAAGGGTGGTTCCAAGAAAGCAGGTAAGGGACAAAGTAGGTAGTGATAGAGTAAATGGGAATGGTTTTAAACTGACAGAGGGCAGGGTTAGATTAGATATTAGGAAGAAATTCTTTACTGCGAGGGTGGTGAGGCACTGGAACAGGTTGTCCAGAGTAGTTGTGGATGCCCCATCCCTGGAGGTGTTCAAGGCCAGGCTGGATGGGGCTCTGAGCAGCCTGATCTATTTGAAGATGTGCCTGCCCGTGGCTGGGGTTTGGAATGAGATGATCTTTAAAGGCCCTTCCAGCCCAGGCCATTCCATGATCCTGTGATTAATTTATTATGATGACTTTTAAAATTAAAGGTATTTAAACACAGAATAAAGAGCAAATATAGTTTTCCATTTTACCCTCAAACTCTGTTCTGTGTGAGGGCCAGGGAGTGAGTGTCCTTTATGAATGCTGGATGTTCAGCTTTGTTCCCTAGCCCTTTCCCTGGCACATTTTATTCAGTGCAGTATGCTGCATGTGTGTGTTGGATAATTAAAACAAACAAACCAACAAACAAAGCCATGTGTATTGATGGATGGTTTCTATCGTGCCTCCATTATGCTTTTAGAATTATAGCAGAGGGAAGCAGGTGCTCTGAGAAATACTTAAAAACAACAACAAAAGCAAAAGTACGTTATTGTAAGAAGCATAACTTTTGTATTGATGTTAACTGCTCTTTTCCTCATTAATAAATACATCAGAAACAGTCTTTCATTGTTATAAAGTGAGTACTATAGCACTTAGGGGCATTAATATATAGATTTCTGTAGAATTGTACAGTTTCTGATTAAGACAGCCTATAATCTGTTTGAATGTAAATGTGTACACTAGCTATAGCTTGGGTGGTCTCAATAAAAGCAGGGTGATTTCCCCTGTACTGCTGATTAATATCCTGTCATTACCAGAGTGCCTGATACCAGCATAATAATCAGAAAAGACATTTTTATTTCTTGCCACTGTGGATTGTCCGGAGGAGGGCAGCAAGGCTGGTGAGGGGCTTGGAACCTATTCCGATGAGGAACGATTGAGGGAGCTGGGGTTGTTTGGCCTGGAGAAGAGGAGACTCAGAGGTGACCTCATCACTCTACAACTGCCTGAAAGGAGGCTGTAGCCAGGTGGGGGTTGGTCTCTTTCTCCAGGCAGCAGCTGATAGAACGAGAGGACGCAGCCTTGAGCTGCGCCAAGGGAAGTATAGGCTGGATATTAGGAAAAAGTTTTTCACGGAAAGAGTGCTGAAGTACTGGAATTGTCTGCCCGGGGAGGTGGTGGAGTCACCATCCCTGGATGTGTTTAAAAAAAGATTGGATATGGCACTCGGTGCCATGGTTTAGTTGAGGTGTCAGGGCATGGGTTGGACTCGATGATCTTAGAGGTCCCTTCCAACCTGGTGATTCTGTGATAAGGTAGGGGAAAAGTAAAAAGGCTAAATGACTCTTTATCCTTCTCCACTGCATCCCATAAAGGTAAAATTGTACCCTCTGTGGCTGAACTCTTACCTTATTAAAATTGGTTCTGTATAGTAAAAATTGGTTTCTTCAGACCATGACATAACATAAATAGAGCTTACTGATCCAGTAAAGATATGTGACGTGTTTAAATTTGGCTCAGGACAATGCACTAATGTTACACTATGCTGGTAAAGGCAGACTTCTCTTGATTCTGCATTAAAAAACCCTATCTGGATGGTCCTGTTCAAGAAATAATCTCTTTTTTTACGTAAGATTACAGACACAAGTTTTTTACCTCTAGCTGAACCTGGCTTCTGGCTAAACACACAGAACTGTGCATGAGTGG
Source organism: Gymnorhina tibicen (assembly GCA_013399875.1). Taxonomy (NCBI): domain Eukaryota; kingdom Metazoa; phylum Chordata; class Aves; order Passeriformes; family Artamidae; genus Gymnorhina; species Gymnorhina tibicen. Next base: position 145,313 of record VXAZ01000189.1, read on the forward strand.
GTATCATTTGCAGTTATCACAGACAAGAGGCTTGCAGACTTAGCAAGGACAGAGTACACTGCCTGGTGCCTCAGAAACAAAACTGGGGCTCCTGGATCTTGCACTGTTAGCACAGAAATCCTACCTACTCTGGTGAATACGTATGCCCAGTAATTTGACTTCAGTTTCTTTCAATGGTGCTTATTTCACTTTGGAATTAAGAATATTACAAGGCAAGGCTAAATAAATCTGTTTGTGAAATACATCCTTAAAAATCTGTTTTGCTGCACCATTTTATCCAGCAATTATAAATATGATATGTGTCTGAATAATAAAATTCTTCACAATTTATCTGCTAATTTTGGTTGCTGCTGGTTTATTCTTCCAGAAGTCCTGCGTTGATTGGATGCTTCATAGTAGATAGAGAATACTTCCAAGAGATTGGATTACTGGATGAAGGCATGGAAGTATATGGAGGAGAGAATGTGGAGCTCGGAATCAGGGTAAGGAACATAATTAGCCAGCACCGGTGGCTTACATTTAAAATACAGCTTGCTTCTTATTGCAGGGGGAAAGCAGTCCAAAACATATGGATGATGGCAGGAAAAAGAGATCCACAGCTCTGCAGACATGTAAATTTATTTGAGGAGAGAGGGGGGGAAAAGAGCAAAAGCTCTCTTTACAGAACTTAAGCTGGGACAAGGATAGAAGTACGGAATTTAGGATTGTTCTTTCATTCAGGTAACAGTGCTAGAATTTTGCAGAGTTGATAGCTAAAACTCCCTGCTTGCCCGTGATCCCAGACTCAGTAAGGAGGATAGTTTCTCACAGGTGTGATGGGAAAAGCCTTTCTAGATTACTTGGTTTATTTAAATTAGGAAAATCACTGTGGAGCAAAGTGGAATACAGAAGCATTTATGCTGCTTTCCAGAGGGAAGGGAATTAAGATATTCATAAAGTGCGTAAGTGCACATATTTTCTTTTTCCATCATGCACCCTTCACCTGTTTACTGTAATGCAGTATTGTGTGTGATTTGTGTACTTCTCTCTGTATCTCTTCACAGCTAAATACCTTTCTGAAAATACAGTGCTGGTCTCTTTGAGAATCTCTCAGGTTTTTGATAAGAAAGGAATTCTTAGGTAGATAATGGTAATGAAAAATGGTGTGGTGTGTTATAAAACTAAATTCTGAACCCTGCTATGAAACGTTAGTGGAATTGTGTTTTGTGCCTTTTAGATGACAGAATAGAAGCATACTGTTGCACAATAGCAAAAAAAGGAACTTACTGTAAGAATATAGAATTCTCTCCTGAGACTGCAAGATGCAACAAAAAATACTCATTTTTACTTCTGGTTTCTTGAAATTCTTTCTCTTCCTTCTGGCAGAGATAAAGAGTTATTTCAGCACGAGTGAAGCACAGCCCCCCTTTCAGCTACACTAGGGCGTTTTTTTAAGGAAAGGGAGAGAGAAATGCAAGAGTGCCTCTTTTAATAACACCATTCTTCTCCCTGTGAGGGCCAGAGAGCTGCCTTCTGTTCCCAAAAACTTATTTTGCAGCTCAGTGTTGCGATGAGTTGAAAATTAATGTCACTCTGATTTTTCTGTTCTTTTCTCAACTGACCAAAAACCATTGTTTCCTCGTGAGCGCGAGGAGTTTTCTCTTGGTTTGCATCATGAGATGTACCCGGTCTGGTCTGTGATACTTAGCCTTGCAGGAGCTGATTGTTGGTATGTTGATAGACAAGACCAGAGAGACGCAAATCTCTGCATAATTGGAACTTGAGAGTAGACTGGATCACTGGAATAAGGCCCAGCACTGCTCTGATTTCCTTGTGACTTTTTGTCTGTCTCCGGGGAAGCAGTGCCTGACCTACATAAAATACTTTCATCTGTAACAGATTGCAGTGTGCAAGGTAACATAATACATGCTGCCTTTCTGCTGGCTTGGATCTGTGTTCCTGGCTATATGAAAACAAATTACAGAGCTGTAATAAACAGATTTTTTTAGCAGTTTATTACCAGCTCTTCTCACAATCCTCAGTGTGTCCCAGATCACACAAGGATGAGACTGACGGGAGACCTCATTGTGGTCTTCAGCATCCTCACGAGGGGAGGTGGAGGGGCAGGATCTCTTCACTCTGGTGACCAGCGACAGGACTCGAGGGAAGGGCCTGAAGTTGTGTCACAGGAGGTTTGGGCTGAGTATCAGGAAAAGGTTTTTCACCCAGAGGGTGGTTGGGCACTGGAACATTTCTAGATTATTTGTGTCGCTTTCAACTGCGAGGCCAATGATGAATCACTTAATCAAAATAGTCATTGTTCTACAAAAACGAAATTGTAATTACAGTACTAGTGCAATAAACAATGTTTCCATTTTAAAATGCTGCTCTCCAATCTGTGACTACGTATTACTTACGGTGCCTCATCTTTCATTGCCGTTTTCCTTTTTTTAAGAAGCATCTAGATTTTTCTAGTATTCTGCTGTGTGATAAGCATTGTCATGCAGGATAATGCACAAGAAGGCCTCATGTGCCCAAACTGGCCTGCTAGGGAAATCTTATGCATAAGCTTGTAATAGCAAACATCTGGAGGAACTGGAGAATTGATTTTTGACTGCAGAAATAGCAGCAGGTGTTATGATCACTTGAGCCACCTGTTTATTTTAAACATGGTAAGTAGAACATGGTCCTGTGTCCTTATATTACTGATTCTGTTCCGGAGGATGTAAAACTACTGCGAGCCAAACTACTGTGAGGAATTAGACCCTGACAAAATGGAGACTTTTCCCACCATCCTCACCCAGGGGTTATTTTTGTCACCTCATCATCTGCACAAATATCTGGTTATTTGTGTTACACGAGTGCAAGAAAATCCCCAACTATTGGTAACTGTATTTGAAGTATCCATTGTTGGTAAACCATAACAAGCCACAGAAAATAGGACTTTGGAGGATTATTCTCTTGACTGTGAAGAATTTGTTTCACTGCTCAGCTCTGTTGGTCTCTGATTTGGAATAATATTTTAACTTCCAAGATTTTTACCCTTGTCTGTGTCTTTGTAACAGCATTTGTAAAATATTAAGCTTTTATTATTAAATAAATATTAATAGAGTTCTGTTGCCTTGAGCTAGAAGCTGACAGATGAGTTCAAAACACGAATGCATTTGATTCTTAGAAGAAACACTTTATTTACTCCTCGAGCAAATGTTTTCTTGCAAAGCTATTTATTTGCCCCATAAGACAAAAAGGCAGGCTGGTTGATGCAAGACTTGATAGAATCTTCTTTGAGCAGCTCAATCACTTTAACTGGGATTTCTGAAAGATTCATTTACTGTGAAGCAGCATCATATTTGTAAATTCACGTTAGGATGAGTGATGCTTCTTTCTGGTTTATGTTCAATCAATCCCAGTTGAATGGACTTAAGTGTGCTTTTAAGGGACCAGATTGCATTTGGTGGGCAAATTGGAATCACATTCTCATCCACGTGACCAAGCAGGAGCTGTGTTGTTAACTGCCTTAAAGTGGAAAAAGAATGTGAGTGTGAGGCTGGTGTTTCTCACTGTCATTTGGGCTCTGCTTCTGGGCTGTGCCTGCACAAGCAGGCCTTGTGGCCATGGAAGACACTACAAATCCTTCGCAAACAGTTGGATGCAATCAGTCAGATTCTGCTTTTTCAAATCTAGTTTGCAGTAGGCTTCTTAAAGGCCTCTTCCAATTCCTACTGAAGTCAGCAGAAGATTTTCTATCAAAAGCAAGCTTTTAGCAATCCTTTTGTCTTTTAAAGCAGCCTATATGCTTGATAAAGCTCCCAAATATCTGTTATAAGAAATTATTTGTTCCACTTTTAGGGATGCCTTCACAAATATTCAGTGATTTGCCTCAGGTCCCAGACTAAGTCAGCATCAGAGTCAAAGGAATGCAAGCCCAGGCTTTGACTTAGGGTAATTCTGTCTGTCACAAAGACTTTGTGCTTGTAGACAAATTCGTATTCACAAGGATATAATGGCCCTGTTAAGTGGGTAAGAGGAAATTTTATTAGAAGGTAAAAGCTCTTTAAAGGAAAAGGATTGGGTCTTGCTCCCACTAAATGGTATATCAGGACTTTACATCAGCTGACCCAGGAGGAAAATTGCATTTATAGTTAGACTGAGTATGGCACGCTACTTTTGTACAGTATATTGCTGTAGTGAAATTAATTGCTTCATTTCTTGTCAGTCTGGTGGTTTGTCTGCAGACCTTTTGTGAAGCTGATGCTCTTCCTGTTGGTGGAGAACTAGAGGAACGCAGTTAAAGAATAGAGATGGAGAAAGGAGTTACCTGAGCAGACAATAGTCCCAGTGTTCTTTGGGGTATTTTCCATACATTAGGGTCCCTCTGTGGCAGAGCAAGCAGGTGTGAAGTCTATGATGCCTTTCTCTGATCTATTGTTTTTTAAATTCCAGAAGTTACTTCTATTATTTGTTTGTTTGTTTCGGGGTGAGTCTTGTTTTGTTGTTTGTTTTGGGTTTTTTAATGTGCTTTTGGCTCTGAACTATCTCATTTTTTCTTTAACCTTCCCCCATACGTACTTCTGGGATCATGATTTTTCATTGCCAGTTAGTTAAGTGAGTCTCTCCCATTTGGTGCATAGGAACTGGTGGCTGCTTACATGTTCCAGCCATTTCCACTCCACAGTGTTCGTGTATCCCCACTGTTTCTCGCCTGAGATCTTTCTTATAGTATTGCCCTTGCAATAGTGTTCTTTTTGTTAATCACAAGCAAGTGAAGATATTTACACTTGCCCCGAAATCTTCATATTTATCTGGAAACATTTTGCTCTTTTTCCTCTTTCCCTAGAAGTTTCCAGCAGTTTTACCTGTCAGTGTTCCTAACACAGGCCATAAATTACATGAAACTGTGAATATATTGCATGTAAATAGATGTCTGATTTTATTAAGGAAAGCCTTTGCTCAGTTGTCCTGGGCATGGCTGGGGTGGAGATAATTTTGTTCCTAGTAGCTGGTGCAGTGCTGTGTTTTGGGTTTAGGATGAGAATAATGTTAAACCACACCAACAGTGTTCAAGCTCAAGCATAGTTTCACAGCCCAGAGGCTACACTGGGTTACATTTTCTCCTTCTCCTTGCCATGCTCTTGTTCTCACTCTTGCAGCAGCTCACCAGTGCTTTGGCCCTGCCAGCACAGTGGTCTGCCCCACACCTGCTGCCTCTGAACACCTCTGCTTCAGTAAACCTTTTTTTTTTTTTTTTTAAATGCAGGTTAATTTTAATGTTAATCAGTTTGTGATTTACCGTGCTGCCTCACAAACTGTTTTGTTAGGCAGATTGACAGGCTGATGTGCCAAGAGGTGGAAATGACTGGAAATGAATAAAGAAAGTGAGGGGATTTTTCAGCACAGTTCCTGTGTTGTGGAACTGTTTGCATGGAGAGAGAGCAGTGGGATGTGCTGTGTGTGCCTAGTGTCCCTTTCTGTCCTTGCTGCTGGGTCTCCCTTCATGGCACTCCACTGAGCAATGTAGATCTTCCCTAAATACGCCTCAGGAAAATGAATCAAGACATTCCTCATTCTCGCACTTGCAGCTATCATCACTTGTTGTAGTCTTAAAGCCATGTTTTTAGTTTGTTTTCAGTAAGAAGGCCAATATCCTTTGCCACTAGGGAATGATTTGCTGTACAGAAAACGTCCTTAGTATGTGATCACAAGTGCTGTTCAACAGCATTAGGTTGGTGATGTGCAAAGGCAAAGGGCTGAGAAGTCTGAAAATAGAAATATTTTTAGTTGTTACTCTTAGATAACTTTTAAATACTGCTGTTTAAGATAATGATTTCTCTTTAGCTTTGCATTAAAGCTTTAAATACAGAGAAGTCTATTTTGCTTTTATCCATTTTGTGAATTAAGAGGAGGCTGTTTCTAAACTGAAGCCTGCAAGAAAAAAAATTGTGAAGATTGACCAAATGTTACTTCTTACAAGATGTAGCCAATGCTTTTCGTAGCCCACACTTTCACCAAGATAAAACAATTCCTTAGCAGTGCAAGTATGGCACAAGCACTCGCCTAGCACCCTGTGTAGCCAGCAGTGTCTCATCAGTGTGCACAGGATTATTCCTAAGGTTAATTTTGTTTTGCAAAGTATCTTACTGTGTTAACAATCTGCATCCCAAGAGGACACAGACTAAAATTCTCTATTTACAGGGTTGTAATTCCAACAGGTTAAAAAAGAAAGGCTCTATCAAGAATGAAATAAGGAATTGTCATGCCTCCAAATTCTCCCATGACATTACCGGAAACTGGCTTTTTTTAGTTTGTTCTGGTTTCAGTCACTCCTGTGTTGGAATAATTGTTTTTTCCCCCGTTTTGCCCATGAATGCCTCAGCAGGTAACCTGCAGCTACAGCATGTGTAATTATACATTACCAGTGAATCATTTTTGTGTTTTTGCTGTTTCTGGGGAGAGAACATTTTATTAGCCTCTCCCACAGGAAAGGAAAGTATTACAGCAGCAGCTAATACGTGGCATCACTGTACCCTACAAGGAAGGACAACGAGGCACTTGGAGATTTCTCACCATTGTTTTTTCACCAACTGTGCCTGTGTGATTGCACATTACCAGCTGGGGAGTAATATAGATATCTTGATGTTTTATGACAGGAAATTGTTGTTTATAGTGGTATGGGAAGAAGTAAAACAGTTTAAGTCAATATCCACTTACAAATCAATGGACTCAGGTGAGATGCAAATTAATTAGTGCATTATTAATGTTTAATGCCGTCCTGCACTTTCAAGTCATGGCACAGTTGTCATTGCCATTCTACCTTCTGGTATTACAGGTTTTCATGGCCTAAGCTGGGAAGATTTCACATTTGTTGTTTATCTCAATTTAACTTCATTGAGTGTTTTTAGTACTGCAAGACTGATTTAGTAATCTAACAAAGATTAGAGGAAGACCAGTGTGGGAGAGCAAGGAATTGTTGTGGTGGTACAAAAGTGAGTAGATGACTGAGGTGGATTCACCAGGATGGATCCGGCACGTTCAGGTCAAAGGTGTGAAGGCCCGGTAACTTTATGTGTGTGACATCACCTTGTGTTGTAAGTCAAGCAAGTGAGGTAAAAAGCCTGGCTCAACAAGGAATCCTATGGAGCTGCTGCCTCAGTCTTTAATAATAAGGATAGAACTTGGGCTACAGCCCTGTGAAAGCGACCTGGGGATGCTGGTCATGTATGGCAAGTTGAATATGAGTCAGCAGTGCCCTGTTAACCAGGAGGGACATCCCTGTCCTGGGGGCATCAGGCACAGCATCGCCAGCCGGGCGAGGGAGGGGATTGTCCTGCTCTGCTCTGGGCTGGGGCGGGATCACCTCGAGTGCTGGGGCAGTTCTGGGTGCCACAATGTAAAAAAGAAACTCTTAGAGAGCATCCAAAGGAGGGCAGTGAAGATGATGAAGAGTCTGGAGTGGAAACCTTGTGAGGAGGGACTGAGGGCACTTGGTCTGCTCAGCCTGGAGGAGACTGAGGGGAGACCTCACTGCAGTTACAGCTTCCTTGGGAGGGGAAGAGGAGGGGCTAGCACTGATCTCTTTTCTCTGGTGACAGTGACAGGACCTGAGGGAATGGCCTGAAGCTGTGTCAGGGGAGGTTTAGGTTGGATATCAGGAAAAGATTCTTCCCCCAGAGGGTGGTTGGCACTGGAACAGGCTCCCCAGGGAAGTGGTCACAGCACCCAGCCTGACAGAGCTCAGGAAGTGTTTGGACAATGCTCTCATGCACATAGTTGTGATTCTCGTGGTGTCCTGAGCAGGGCCAGGAGTTGGACTTTGATGATCCTTGTGGGTCGCTCCCAACTCAGCATATTCTGTTCTGTGATCAAGTCTTCAGGCACAGTGCCAGATTAACAAGACTGATCAAGCTAAGTATAGCTGTGGTAAGGGAGAGGAAGGTAAAAACACAGAAGATGGCCAGCGCACCACATTGCTCCATGAGTACTCCACCAGTGGTGATCCTGTTCTTCAGTCTCCTGCTTTTGTGCTCTTTAAGACGAAAAGTGATTTCTTTTACTTCCTGTTCATGACTTAAACTTGCCAAAACAGTGATTGATGTGTGGGTTATTGACTGTGCCTTGCAATGAGATGGGCACATTTGGAAGAGAACTGAATGGAGCCACAAGCCTCCAGTGACCCTTGACGTGTGTTATCTCCAAGTGACACAGGTGGAGGATAGTTCCCGCAGTTGTAAACCAGCAGCACACCATGTGTAGTTTAACAGTACACTGTAAAAGTTTCACAGCTCATGAAGATACATGCAAAATTAATCCCTGCAGAACAAAACAATTTAAAAAGTACATAATGAAGCAATTATCTAAAAGAGGAAGGAAAGTAATGACAATTTAATTTGGGAAGAATCTTTACATGTATTAGGTTTTCAATGAGAGTGTTTTATGAAGGCACAATTAATGTAAAATGAGGCCTGTGAGGCAATTAATGATGACTTCAAAAGTTAGATTTAAGGGATAATTAACATTTTAAAAATGAAGAGCAGCTCTAGTTATGTTTAAGTCTTTTATTTTCCTTTTAAAAAGCCTTTTAGATTGTGGGTGTGTGTTTTTGTAAGTTACTTACAGTTTCACATTAAAATGTCAGCTTGGTTATTGAAAAAAAGCTGTTCTTACATACAAGTAAATAAGTTTACCTGAAAGTATAACGGGCTCGTGTGATGATCAGAATTATTTAGTGAAGATTATCTTGACTGCAGTGGAGGTATGACCTAGATAAAGATTAAAATATTTCATTCGGTGAGTATAGTTTGTAGCTCTACAGAGACAGGTACCCATCAAATGTACACAACAATCCAAAAACTTCCAGGGTGTGATCAAAACTCCACTGATAGCAACTGGAAATATGAACACTGATTTCGGTGGTCTTTGTGTCTGACAATTCTCTCTGTCCTTTCTGCAGTCACCTGTCAAGTTACCAAAATAAAAATGCAGATTCAAAATTATTATGGTATTGAACAAAAATAGCTAATTCATACTTGTCTGTAAAACATCAAGCTCATTACTGGTTACTAGTAAACAATTAATGGTAATGACAAAGGTTGGCATGATTCATAAGCAGACATTACAATAAACTGTTCCCAAAAATATATTTCAAAGATATTGGTAACTATTAGTTTGTATCCACAATAGTAATTAATTTACACTGACTATGTTTTTTAACTTCAGGGCATCTTTAATGAGTACTTCTAATTTTGTAATTTGCAACCTTCACAGAAGCTAGAAGTTACTTCAGCGTTTTGAGAAATCACTTAATTATTGAAAGGTTTTTGTTTGCAGTCCAAATGAAATGATGGTATCAAACAAGGTCATGTCAGCTCTTGGAGAAACTGCACGATCTGTGTAAATTTAATGAGTGCAGTACATGCTAATAAACTGCTCAATGACTTGTAGGGTTTATTTTTTTATTAGATTAAGGTTCTGTAACATGAACACTCAGTGATTAAAGAGATAAAAAGAAACTTGTAATGAAGAAGTGTTGTATCATTTTATAATGAAGTATAAATAAATATTCGAGAGAGGGATCAGCTTCAGAGTTCTGATTGTTTTGATTAAATATGCAAATTCAAATACATTTAAATGAAATTCGTAAGGGTTTACTAGAGAATGTAGTGAAAGAGATTTTCCAGATGTGAATAGAATTTGCTTTAAAAAACTTGTAACCAGATTGGTTTGGGTATTTGTAAAGACGTGTGAGTGACCCGTGGCTCTGTGAGTGCTGTAACTGATGCCTGGTGGGAGTGAGTGAGGGGTGACAGGGGTATCAGGACTTGGCAAGTTGCTCTAAGGAACCACTTGGTGTGTTCCTGCTCCTGTAGCTGCCTCACCTGTGCCGTCCCCCTGGACTGCCCCATACTCAGCTCCTGTACTCCTCCAGCAGAGCAGAGTTGCAGCTGAGCTGTGGTGCCACCACCTGTGTCCTCTCCGTGGTTTTACATTGCTCTCCTGGCTCTCCCAGTGTGGAGAGCCTGTTTTCTCTTTGCTCTGTGGTGCTATTTTAACCTTGGTTGAACATAAATTCACAGATTTAGGTCTGCAATTATAACTACGTGCAAATAAACCTTCAGTAAATTAACAGTATGAGGTGCTTAGAGGTTGGACAAATTGTCCGCATAAGCCATAACTGAAGATTTAAAAGGGAGTTTCCCCTCCTTTTTTTTTCCCCCATCAATAGAGTCTCTGTATTCATTTAATGTTCCTCTCATCTCTCCTTTGCTTTGCTTAGTTCAGATCATAGGCTATGCTGGGTTTAGTCTTCCAGCTTTGTAAGTGTTCGCCTTGGCACTGCTGCTGTCCCTTTGGACCTTGAATTTTTTTATGGAATTTTACTACCTTTTGCTAGTGATGAAGGAACAAGGAGCCCTTTCAAGAAGAGGAATCCCTCTAAGCCCTTCTTGGGGCTATACCAAATATATGAACCTCCTCAGGAAATTCAAGAATAAAGAGCCCTTTCTCAGGCCCTCTTGGAAGGGAGCATTGAAAATGCACTGAAGTGGGCTCAGAGCTCCTTGGAAGGGAAACTCCAGTAGCTGTGTTCTTTTCCTGAAAGACTGTGTTTGCAAAGGAAACCAGCAGGACCAGAACCTCAAGAAATTCCTCCAAAGCAAAGCAAACCTTTTGCCTTGCTGAGACTCCAGCAATCATGGAAAGAGCTCCCAAAGATACACAGAACCTCACACTTCAAAACTTTTTTAGGCAAAATCTGAAACCTATTGTTACAGTTTTGCAACTGATGCTTTTTTAGCATGAAATTTGAATTGCTCTTTATCGTGTCACAGGGATGAAAGCGTATGTTATTTTTTTACAACTGCGTATATATAAATATATATTTAGAGATTTGGCAGGAAATCGAGATTATTGCTGGAAATTTCCACCTCTTGTCTGCCATAGGTAAAATATCCTCATGTGTAACAGGAAAAGTTGCTGAATTTCCTTTTAAACCATAGTTTAGGAAATTAATCAAGTTTCTTCCTTGCAATTTGTACAAGCAGGTTAGTCATTAAGTATTACTGATTGCAGCCACAGTATGCTCAGAGATACAACATTTTACTTCAAGCTATTCCATGTGGTGGAAAAAAGTCTTTGAAGCTCTTTTATCTTTAGACTTCTTGCTAAAGCCATGAGTGATAATTTTGAAAAGCTTCACTGATTTTTAACTTTTGTATGTATTTATAGTCATCACATAAAATAGCAGTGCTGGAGAACTAGAAAGGTGCTATTCAGCGTGGATAAAGCTTGAATAAAGATTGGTAATGACAGCAAAAAATAGCTGCAAAATTCACAGGGGAAATGTGTGAAGCTGCAAGGAACTAACTCCTCAATTGCTATTCCTTCTTGTCTACAGGAATCTTACTAGATGAAGAACAGGCCACTCTAAAAGGCTTCTCAACTTCCCTCTGAGTAGACTCTTTAAGAAAACATATTTCTTAGTATTGAAATATTAATTTAAAAAACCTTAAAAATTGTACGACTGAAAGGTGTTGGTTCAGAGTAATTAATTAGTCTTTCCTGTGCACTTCTGATGTGAGATTTATACCATCTCAAGGTCTTTCTCTTGAAAAACTATCCAGCTATCCACAGTGGCTCCAACACAATGGTTGGAGCACTAGGGATTAATGGACATGAGTGAAAGAAATGGGGGGGAGGGTAGGAGTGGTCAGATTCAAGTGGACAGTTGGTCTAGAAGGGAAAGAAACTGTAAGAAATTCCCTTATTTAAAATATGATTAGGGAAGAATTAAACAAAAACCCTGGTGCTTTTTGTAGCAGTTATTTATGTTTATTTTTTTGTATTCGTACATGCAGTTCAGCATAGTGTTTAATATTTAGTGCGTGAATAGCAAAATCCTTCATTCCTTGGCTGAAGATTTTGCGTATTTTAGGGAGCTGGGAATCCAGACTTCCATGAGATTCCAGGAGAGAGCTCCATGCCATTTGAAAGTCCCACTTTCATGCCTGCTACTACATTTTATTTTATTTTTTTTACAACTTACCTCTCCCTAAGTGCTGTGAAATGTTTGAATAAAAGAGATTTCTCACCATCCTGTAATCCCACTGGCAAAGAACAGTGGGAGAGAAAAGGGACTGTGGCTTGTCCCAGATGTGACCAGCTGAGCATGTCAGGATTGTACTTTCTGCCTTTTTAAAGCCTTGCCTCTGCTTCCACTCTGCAAGGTTTCATAGCCTATATCTAAGGTCACGCTTCTTGTTGAGTGCTGTAATTAATTTTTGTGGATTTCAGGAGATTTTTGCTTGAAAATAACAGAATATGGTTTTGAAACTGCTTAATGCAACTCACCAGTTCTGTATTGATTGCTAATTAATTGATAGCAATTAATTAGTCTTTTAAATTAGAACAAAGACTGACAATATCTGGGAGAAAGGAGTGGCCATTTGGACTTGATTAATTGGTGTTTATTCAGGTAGTGGGTAACTGTTATTTGCAAACTCTGTTAAAGACTTGGTCATCTCAGGACATTTTTTGAAAACTTCTCACTTCATTATAAAGTCAAATCAGAGTTTACTGACAACTGAATCAGTGCTAAAATTATAGATGACTCTGCTCTTCTGCATTTCAGCTCCTAGAAATTTGCTTGGAAATTCAGCTTATTATAGACTGTGACTTTTTTGGCTCAACTTGTTGTCAAGATGGCATTCAGACCTAGCTCTGAAAATCCCACAAAAGGTTTGGTGTTCACTTGTTGGCCTCGGCTCGAGGCCACCCCTGGTTCGAATGAGCAGAGGCTGGGCAGTGTACAGCGCATGTGGTGTGTGAATTGCCTTGTCCTGGGCTAAGTTATGGCCATCTCTACGTCTTCCTTGTCTTTTATGATACTAATTTAGGCAGTGTACAGTGAGTAACTCTGAAACAATTTATAGCTGGATGTCCATGCTGTACTGAGAAATGACTTGGACTGAAAGCAGGCATTGTGTGAGCACAGCCTGGTGATACTTCACATTTAATCTTTATTAGGAGATGTAGCTGGACCATTTATAATTAAATGTTTGACAAACTATTATTTTTGTTAGATCGTTAAACTGGATTGCCCACTTAATATGATATTTAGAAAGACAGGACAGAAATGTTGTTTCCAGATTATTTATTCTTGTGCCAGATCAATTGCATATTTATTTTTAAATATTTATGATCATCTCAGTTTTGCCCTGATTTTGATAATGGTTATATTTATTTACACATATGATCTTCCAAGTTCTGGACACAGAGATGTGCTGAAATCTTTTCAGCTCCTTTCTTGGCTGTGCAGCAGGTTCATGGGTTAGCTCCCTTTCCAGAGAGCTCTGGAAACCAGGGCTCTATCTCTTCTCTCAGCATATGCTGAATGCAATTAGGCACCAGTTCAGAAAAAGCTTTGTAAACATTCTGAATTCATGCCACATTTTCTGTTCTCAGGAGCTGCCAAATGCCTAAATGCTGTATTCAAGCCAGATGTCTAAATATATAAAATGAATGACTGAACAAAGTGCCTCCTTAGTAGAGCATATGCCTATAGGGTGGACAGACCTGAGGGGTCTGAGATCAGAACAGGATGTTCTGCCAGCCCACATCCCTGGCCACCAGGAAGGAGACCAGAATATGATCTCCTGGATGAGTGTACAAGGAAAGGAGCACCCTCACTCTCATTTTTTTGCTCTCTTTGTATGAGATACCAAGACTCAGGAATCTCTGCTGGCAGTATCATAAGGCAAACTCTGTCACTTCTCAGTGAGTACACCTGCCTCTGGGACACCCAGTACTTGCTCAGCAGGATCAAACAGTTTGGGTACATCTGGGCTTTCCCCTGAGCAGCATCCACTCAACCATTATGAATGGGCTGCCTTGATCTTGTTAGGAAGCTTGCATAATACAAGGTACACAGAAAAAGAGCTGCTATGTAAAATAATTCATGTACTTCACTAACTCTTAAGTCTGACAGAGTGGTTTTTGTTGAAAGCAGAAAGAGAAAATCAGAAATGAAAGCAGTAATTATGATTAAGGTTGTGTACATTTTGCTCAGTTGTGGTAGTGGGCAAAACTGAAATCTATTTGAGCAGGTAGAGTAACCTACACTGAAAATTTATTATAAGAGTAGTTTCTGATTAAATTGTTCATACAGCATTTTCATTAGGCAGCCTCAGTCTTCGTCTTTCCTTCTCGAAAGGAATAGACCTGGTCCTTTCTCAACTATGTTTGAAGCAAAGCATAAGATGCATTTATATTCCTCACCTTCCTAGAACCTGAAACTTCAGTGGTCTTAAAAAGTTGGTTGGCTGAGTTTCCCTGTTACGACAAGCTGCCTAGTTTGAGATTCTGGGTAGTGCATGTATGGACTGTGCAGAACCTCAGAGAAGAAAGAGCCCTGCAAGCCATTAAAACTTGAACCAGGCATTACTGTTTTGAATGCCCTTTAAATAGATTTATTAATAATCTTGAGAACGGCTGAATTGATCCATGCAGACTGCAATGAGAGGCTACTGGTAATGTAGAAAATCTGAAGTAAGGTTAAGCGTTAAGTAGCAATAATAATTCATGGTAGGGCAAGGTAATAACTTTCTCCTCTCACAACCTCTGTGTAGTCCAACAAGTCTTGAGCGGTTAACAATGAAATAAACCGTTCCAGTGTGTTTGCTGGAGGCCAGCAGTGGTGTAGGGAGCTGTCACTAGCAGAATGTCCTTTATTTTTGCTTGCTAGGTGTGGCAGTGTGGAGGAAGCGTTGAGGTTCTGCCTTGCTCCAGGATTGCCCACATTGAAAGAGCACATAAACCATACACAGAGGATCTGACTGCTCACGTCCGGAGAAACGCACTGAGGGTGGCGGAGGTGTGGATGGATGAGTTTAAGAGCCACGTCTATATGGCCTGGAACATACCCCAGGAGGTGAGTGTCAGAGACCACTGCTTGCAAGCTTTGGCTTTAGATCCTTTTGGGTTTGGTTCCTACCCTGAATTTTGATTTTTCTGCTAAGATTTTATTTGTATATATGTATGTATTTAATGTCTCACATACAGGCGTAAGACATGCCTATACTTACACAACTGCATGTAAACATATACATGTGTATACAGCGGTGTCTTATTCTAGAGTAATTCTTTTGTCTTTAGGTTCCTTAAAAATTAATTTCCTGTCAAGTTCATCATCTTCACTGATGACTCTTCATGGATATTTTAAACCAGTAGCTGCAGAAATGTGGGGAAAAAAATCCTCATCAAATCTGCATTGCACATCTTATTTTGAATTTGAGTCTCCTGTTTACCATCACAGAGCACTATAATTCCACAGGATTTGTGAGGAGAGATCTGCCAAGGGGTGTCGACATCCATTGATGGAAGTGTGGGGTGTCTGATAAGTATTTCACATCAGAGCGAGGGTGGCTGGTGGGTGTCATGACAATATTGCAGAATCTCGCTGCAGCTCCCCACTGGACTGCTTGTCCTGATTTCTTTTCCATGGATGAGCGCTGCTTGGTCCATTGTATTGAAGAGATAGTGTCAGATGGCCAACCTCAGAGTTGAGTTTGATTTTAGCTGTTCTTCATTTCTGCAGTCAGTGGTATTTAATCTATGAACAGTTACGAGCTAAAGGGCTCAGCGCAAGGGGACTCTGGATAGATTGTTTCCACCTAGAAGCTGGAAAGCATGGCTCTAGCTGAATTTGGAGTTTAACTCAAGAGTACAGCTTTCATCATTACTACAAAAGCAAACGGTCTAGACTTAAATTAAAGGGCAGTTTACTTTTTCTTTAATAAAATCTTTCTGATTTGACTACTGATCAGAGAAACTGGTTTTGCTGCAATTTCTGTTTCAAGAAATAAAATGCTGTACTTCTCCTTTAGTCTAATAATAAGAAGAGGTTAGAAACGCAAAACCAGCTAAATATATGAATGCTGATGTTGGTTCAGCTGCTCTCAATAGCTTCTTGCATCTCTCATGATTAAAAGTAGATAATTTTGACTAAGTGGGGAAGTCATTGTCCTATTTTTAGGTTGCAGCGTTAGCCACATAATTTGCCATGAACATGAAAAAAAAAATCTTCTACAACTTTTTTGGAAGTCCCATGTTTAGCAAATCCATGCTGCCCTCTAAGTGTCCCTGTTTTGAGAACTTGCATAGCAGTCCATACAAGAATAAAGACATTTCTGCACTGGATAGGGTTACTTATTTCATGGCAAAGTAATTCCAAATGAATTTTATTTGTGATTAGCCTGATAGAGTTAAATTTCAGTTTCTATTTCATATTGGTATTTTCTTGAAGATTGGTTGATCTTCATTGATTGATCCAAGTTCTAGTTTTTTGACTTGCAAACATAACATTAACACAAAACTTAGAAATTCCTCTTGCTAACCAGGATGTAAAGTACTGTACACCGATTTGTGTCATATTCATCCAGATGTGATGGTGATGGTGCTTATTAATCTAGAGCAAATTTGAGATCTGAATGCAATTTGAAATCAAATTCATAAAGAATGCAAAGATAAATTGCAACTGGAAAGCTACAGGAGTGATTCTCTATCTGGAAGCTAATGAATACTGGTAATGGACTGTGCAGGTAATAGAAATGTATTGAATTATAATAGTCAGGAATTCCATTAAATGGAATTATTATTTAAAATTCAAAGATGTTCAACACCAGACCTGATTTTTTCCATGGAAGGATTCCCAGATCTCTTAAGAAGTCAGATGTTTCCAAAGGTTTTGGTCTTTGGGAGCTAACAATAGAAAGAAGTCGGACTCATTTGGCAGTGTGCTTGACTGCCCTTTTGGGATCTCTCTGGGCTTCTCTCTGAAGTACTGAGGGCTTCAAATGGAGAGCTCCGCTGCCATGGTGATTTCTGCATCACTGACACTTAGATAAATAGATACAGGAAAGTACTTGAAACCCAAAGGAAAGATTCTTCAAGTCCCAGAATCAAGAACTGTGCTTTCCACGTGTTCTGCCTGTGCTTCTGGTTTTGTTTGTTTGTTGGGTTTTTTTTTTTGCCCCATCATATTCTCAGCTTTAGGGAGCACACTCACTTATTGGTGGTGATAAAGCCAGTGTGCTACATGTGAGCTGTTTTTCTTCTCCAGCTGCATGAAAGGATGTGATTACTGTGGCCTTTAATGCTCTTTCTTATCCAGTAAACTGTGAGGAAACAAGCACTGGTGCCTGCAGGGTTGCATGAGATAAGATTTGGGAGGGAGTGGACCCATTTAGCACTTGATCCCAGGAGGCCGTGTTAATTTTGGAAGTCGAATGTCTGTGTGCTGGCACCCTCCTTTTCCTTCCCACAAGTGGCAGATACACTGGCAAGTGCAGCCAGAGTAGTGCATGAGCAGGATTTGTTCACGAGATCCATTGATTGTCTTTCAGCACCCTACAGCCTCTTTGTTTAGTCACTTGCTGCAAAACTCAGAAAAAAATTGCCACTTAAGGAATAGTTCCACATAAAATTTTATGAATGATGTAGGGCTTGAGATGGGGAATCACCATTTTTAAGATTGTTTAGTTGTGTCTGATCTGTGTATGCCAGATCTCAGTTTCCTACTTTTTAGCAGACTTTGCTAATGTGAAAGTCAATTTTACTTTAGTTAGGAAATGCTTCCACAGTAAAATAAACTTGTTCCAGATTAATTCAGTACTTTGGGATGCAGTGGTTGCTTCAGCAGCTCAGAAATTTAGGTACTTATACAGATAGCTTTTTGTTGTGTAACTAAGAAAATTCAGTGCTTTCAGTGTTATTTTTAAATCCTGTCCTGTGGTTGACAAAATCTTTGGGATGTTTATGGCCCAGTAAAGGCTGTTGTTTAAGGAGATAGATTGTAAGATTTCCCCATGAAAATGTATTTATCCTGTGTTTTGCTCTGAGGCAGAAGTGGTAGAGCACAGTGAGGAGCAAGATGTCTCATTTTACTTCCTGTCAAGAGCAGCCATGGATTTGCACTTAGATCCCTCTCTAAAAATTTCTGCTGTGTGATTTTAATGTGATAAATTACTGATTTTTATATACAGGGCCTTTATGAAAGTCAGGCTTTGTGATCTGCTCTTACAAAAAGTAGAAACTAGGTTAGCCAGAAATGTAAAGGAGCATAAAAATTACAGGAGAGAATATTCTGCAATTGCTTTTAACAAAAATAACAACTTCTCTGTTTACATTACAAAAGAACTTTAATAAATGCTCTTTTAGAGAGTTGAGCAGAGCTTCTGCTCTTTGCAGTGAAGCAGTAACCCAGACTTCAGAAATGGCCAGGAAGTGTCATGATTAGACCATGGTGGGACACCAGCAATGCCTGTGTTTCTAGGGCAACTTGCTACTTCCTGTCAATTCCTTTTGGATTTGGAAGGTGCCAGGAAATGAACAACAGTGATATTCATTGGAAACTGGATCTAAACCCCATTGAAGCCAGCAGGAGTGGTCCCATTCACCAAAGCAGACTGTGAAAGGGACCCTGCCATGGTGACCTGTATCATATTTAGCTGAAACACTTCTGGGATGTCTGTGGGTAACAGACTCACTTCACAACCAAAACCGGGTCCCTGTCATAGGTTAAAACCATGTTTGACTTGGGGATGGTGCTGTCCAGGGCCAGGGGTTGGGCTTGATGATCCTGATGGGTCCCTTCCAACTCAGCTGATTCTGTGATTCTGCAATGAGGGAGTTCCTGGGTGTTTAGTTTACACAGAAGTGGATCGCTGATGTCTCTTCTGCTTCTTCTGCCCTTTGTTTCATGTGCAGGACTCCGGAATTGATATTGGTGATATTTCAGAGAGGAAGGCCTTAAGGAAAAAGCTCCAGTGCAAGACCTTTAGGTGGTATCTTGTCAGCGTGTATCCCGAAATGAGAATGTATTCAGATACCGTCGCCTATGGGGTGGTAAGGATCTTGTTTACATTTCCCATTGTACAAACATGGGGGAGAAAGGTGTAGTAGTGGAAGTAATTCATGAAGACAATGCCTGGCTCAAAGTAAAAGAATCAGATCAACTTGGACTCACTAGTTAAATAATTTTTTGGACTGGTTAGTTGACAGAGACAGCTGCTCTGCTGTCATTTGTGCTGAGGTATTCTGAATGTTACCTTTCTCCCTGATTTTTTGTTGTTTGTTTGCTTCATGGCTTCCATTCCACACAGAAATACTCAAGGGGTGATTTTGCAGACACACTGGAGCTGACAGGTTTGTCGGCAGCAGGTGAATTCCCAAATAGGCTCAGTATTTCAACTGCAACCTTCTAAAGATTGTAGCCAGAGCTTAATTAGAACCATGGAGCCATTTAGGATGGAAAGACCTTTAATATCATCGAATCCAACTGTTAAAGGCTGTTGCCTTCCCTTATTAAAGTTCTAGCCATTTAAGGGCAATCCTGCTCCACCCTAGAACAGATGCCACAGTAGACATCTGGCACAAGAAGGTGTCGAAGACTCACATGCCAAGCTAGCCAAATCTCACATAGCTAAGCCACGTGTAAAGCGCCACTAGGGAGATTCAAGAATTATGTTGCATCCAACAGAAACTGCAGCTAAATCCATGCACTTTGGGATCATTATTGCTTCTGTAACAGTAGTGCTCCTGTCTGTGTTGAAATCACACTTGAGTTGCTCTGTCCTAATTAAGGCAGAAGCAATTCTTGCCCCTCAGAAACTGGCAGGGCCCCAAACAGAGAGAGCGGGTGTGCATGGCACAGAAGATGAGCAGAGTAAATTAGCACGGGCCCATAATAAGGTAATAGACCTAGGGTGGCCTTTTCACATTCTCTTCCACTGTCATTTTCACAAAAATTGATTCCTGTGAATAAATTTTTCTTTTTGCATTACATTCCCAAACAGGAAACGTGACTAATTAAGAGCAGATCATACAAGTGAAAGGTTTGTCCTCAGACCTTCCTCCTCAGAAAGAAAACTGAGCTGTGCAGTTGGCCAGCATGGCTCTGCAAGAGCCCTGAGGGTGCCATAGAGCAGCTGCTGTGTTTTGGCAAATGAAGGGATTGTACACCCTGCAAAGTTCCATGACCCCTGTGATGGTCAATTAAAATAATCATGCTGGCTTTTCATACAATCAAACAAGAGAAGAAAAGCACTTCCAGCAAAGGTTTAGGTCATTGCTAAATGCATGAGATAATGGTTACCTTCCCAGCTAGTTCAGAACAATGCCAAAATCACACTTGTGTGCAAGTAGCCTCTGCCATAGACGATGGAATTGCTCTCAGTGATGCCATGATCTAATCAAGTGTGGAGTTTCCTGAGGAGAACGAGGCACAGCAGCTAACTAGTGCATGGTTCTGCTTGTAGGTGACTCTGGCTAAAGAAATCTTTTCAGGTAGAAATGATACAACATAAATAAAGGAAGGGCAGTGGAAGAGCTAAGGTACTCATCTCAGGATCAACTCCGCATCATGCAAGTCAAAATGAAAATCAGCAACAGGCACCCTGTGATTTTATACTCTGCTGAGAGATTTTCATCAACCAAAAAGAGTGAGGAGAGTTTTTTACAGAAAGACTGAACAGAGCGGTCAGCCTGGAGAAGAGAAGGCTTCAGGGAGACCTTACAGCAACCTTCCAGTATCTGAAGAGGGCTAAAGAGAGCTGGAGAGGGACTTTGCACAAGGACATATAGTGATAGGACAAGAGGGAATGGCTTTAAAGTGAAAGAGGGCAGGGTTAAATTAGATATTAAGAAGAAATTCTTTACTATGAGGGTGGTGGGGCACTGGAAGAGGTTTCCCAGAGATTATGGACTCTTTGTCCCTGGAGGTGTTTAAGACCTGGCTGGATGGGTCTTTGAGTAACCTGGTCTAGTGGAAGGTGTTGCTGCCCACGGCAGGGGGGTGGAATGAGATAATCTTTACTGTGTCTTCCAACCCAAGCTATTCTGTGATGTGATTCAGGTACTGCCCAATAACGCACATGATTATCACCAGCTGACAGATGTGGGGAGCAGGCCTCGTTTGTACCATCACAAAGGAGCTATGACAACAGATAAAGAGGGAGTGTTTTGTGAAATGCACAGCTCACTGTTTTATGAAATACCGTTGTATGACACAAGACTAAGTGCCCCTATCCTTGTAGTAAAAGAATCACTTGGATGTCTAATCTTCTTTTGTGTCTGCTTTCCTGTTTGCTTGCACATCTTACAGTGAAGAAGGGTGTGATATTTCAAAGCCAAGTCAGCTGCTTTCTGATTCTCTAAATGCTTCCATTCATCAACTGGATTCATTTTTTCATAGAAAATAGAAATATTGCTACTATAGCATTACCTTCAATTTAAAAAAATACTGAGTAATTGAAAAAGTTATCTGAGTGGTCGTGAAGGTTAGGATTTAGGCACTGACAGAGTCACCCTACATATTTATTTCCTGAATCCTAAATTTCCTCCTGTTCTGTGAGAGTTAGGGAAATAGTTGCATCATTCAGGTCTAGTTTATGCTGTGGCATATAGATAGGGTTAGGGTTGGTGGCAGAGTAAATATTTGGGAAGGAAATTTCTTTCTGAATTGTGCAGTATGCTCCTAGTTAGAAGCAAGCAATGTCACTGGGCCAAAGCTGTTGTATTCAGTGTAATGACTGGCTCCCTGATGGCAACTTGATGTTTGAGGTACTTTTGCAAATTCAAAATTTTGGCAGTCTAGCTTATATCTGTGTTCTGTAAGGCTCTAAGTTTGAAAGGGAGCAAATGACAGTATTGACTAACTATTTCTGGGTTTCAGCGCAGGGATTGTCTGTTATATTTTGGTTGTTCTTAAGATTAGGTCTTTGTAGGCTAAAATTGCATTACCCAGGTTAATTGTTGGTTGCCACAAAGCCACTAGATATTGGAAAGAGATAGTTCCTGAGAATCTGGGCTTCAGGTTTTGAAATAGCATTATTAGTTAACAGGTCAGTGGCTGTTTTGTTTCTGGTTTTTTCTTCCTTTATTACAGGGATTGTTGTGGAAAAGTTCAGAACATTAGCACTAGGACAAGCATTAGGATTGGAGTTCATGGAAGAGGCTTTGAAAACCCAAAGGTAGTGATGGACCCAGGCATGAATTAATAAGGCTATGATAATGATATTTATCACTGGTTTGGATAGAGAGTGGTGCTTAAATATCTGATTGTGATTAGAGTCATGGCTGTGGTTACATTATGAATAAGAAATAGAAAGCTTGGAGAGAGAAGATTTCATTTAATTCTCAGTGCTTTAGATCTTGAGAGTAGTGCCAGTATTGATACCTATTTTCTCTTTAATGCTGAGATTTGTCCTGTGCATTACTGGATTTAGAGTTAGGTTTGGAGTTGGAAGTGTTGTAGAGATGAGCTGATGGTTTTCATTTTATTCACTACCTGTCTTCAGTCTCTGGCTTGTCCACTCTTCTTACGTGCTAGTGCAGTTCTAGGCTTCCTTTCTAAGGATCTGAATTTGTTTTCCCCAAAAGGGCCCCTGTGCACAGCTGACGGAAGTGCCCAGTTAATCACAGGCGGTTGCAAACCACATCTCCACTCCCTCCATCAGACACTTGTCTCCTGTTCTCTGAGCCAGTCTCACATCACTGAACACCTTTACACAGGTCCATGGGTATGCAGTCCACATCTCTGTCCTCACGCTCTGAACAGACCTCCCAGCTATCTGTGCTCATTAATTTAGCACTTCACTTTCAGAAAACTGACTCAGCATTGCCCAGGTTTTTCACAGGGCTTTGTGCTGACCAGGGCCAAGTGTTTTGCAGTCTGTTCATTGCTATGTGTGGGTTAGCCCAGAATAATCAGAGGAGCTGGTGCATAACAATTGCCCTGAAGTCTCCAGGTGTCAGCTGAAAAGTAGTTTTTTGAATTATTTCGAGAAATCAGAAGACTCTCCTGAGTGATTTTTAAAAGCTGTTTAATACCTCATCTATCTTGCTCAGCAGGATACAGTCAGGTTCTGTATATAGTGTGTACCAGAGACTAAATATTTTTAAAACACGTGTCAAAAAATTATTGCTGTCTCTGAAGGCTTTTTGAAATATAGCCTGCCTGAAAATTTGTGCAACATTATTGAAATCAGTAGTGCCAGATTATCTGCAAGGAAGAATTTAATCCAGATGCTCTCTCTTCAAAATCGTCACTGCAACATATTTTAATTTTGCATATTTCTTTGCTCAACTACATATGATTTATTTTTTCAAAGGAAAGAAAGTAATCACACCATATTTTTCTCATGTAAAACTTGCTTGATTTCTTTTTCTTTCTGTTTCTTTTTTTTTTAGCTGCAGAATTCCCTGAAAAGTGATTTGTGCCTTGATCAAGGGCCTGACACAGAGAATACCCCAATCATGTATATCTGCCATGGAATGACACCACAGGTTAGTTCGTCTAATGATCTCTGATTTTGCTGCTGCTTTTAACAGATTGTGTAGGAGGAACCATCTTGTACCTGTCTTGTTTTCCTGCAGCAGTCCCTCGGTAAGATGTTTAGTAGCTCTTTTATAGAGAGACAGAACATTATTCCTGCTGTAAATTGAGAAGCACTGGTATAGTAACGCTTTGACAAGGAAGTTGATTTATTCATTTTGAAAGAATTTAAGGAATATGAGAGTCAGCACTGACCCAGATTTGCTGATAAAAGCTTTCATTTGTGATCCTTAACTGTGCATGTCATATGAATGAAGCAATGCATTTTAAAACATTTTGCACACGCACATAGGTATGCTCAGAGTTTATTTATGAATTACCTGAAGCAACATGGTTTTTTACTTTATATATTTACTGTGTCATTTCCACAAATCTGAATTGTACAGCCGCCTTCTTCACACCATACAGCTGTGTCAAATTCCAACCCCTGTTCTTGTGAAAACCCCTCCTCTAAATCTCCTTGTTTTCTTTCTCTGCTGTTGTCCTATTACTCCAGTATGTGCCAAAGACTCAAATTACCAAAACCTTTCCATTTTCTTACATAACAGCTGGATTTACTAACTTGGCAGACAAGACGGTTAAGACGTGTCTCCCCAACTAAGTACATTGGCTTAAATGAAGGGGTTTTAAGGCAAATCTTGACAGGAAAAATAATGTTGCATGGCCTAGAACATGCTTGTCAAAGACAGATGTGCAGATTATTTAACCTTAAAAGTAGCATATGCAAAAATGACATAAAGGAAGTGGATATACTTGTGGGAGGGATTGGAGAAACTGAAAAATCCCTCCAGTTTGAATGATTTTTTTACCTGACTACCTTTTATATTTGCTTTCTTGAAAGGACTCTAGTAGTGCTCCACCCTATGAAGTTGCGGAATGTGGTTTTACTCAGGAATTGTCAGTTACCTGATTTTGACTATACAGCAAATGAATCCTCATAGTATCTCAGAAATAAACACAGAGCAGCAGGGTTGTCTTGTCTCCTGTGCCTGTACCTCACAGTGAACAGGAAACCTGAGTTCGGTGAGCTGCAGATCTGATTCTCTACTTCCCTGCCGAGTTGCACATGCTGCAACTCTGTTCTGCACTGCCTTCCTTCACTGAGGAGCTTTAATATTGATCACTAGTGGCATCGTGCTTGAGTAAATTATGAATGATGAAGCCAGAAATACCTGAAAATCCCATCCATCAGACTCACTCACTGCATGGGCCGTGCCTTATTTGTCCCATAATGAGGTGGGAACCACTGTTTGCCTGCAGGGGGTTTGCAAGACAGTCCTCGGTGTTTGTGAAGGAACTGAGCAATTCACCCCTGAGCCAGAGCCATTATTCCTCATCCTCTGGGAGGGCACCGTGACTCTCATGGCACGTCATCTGTGGGAACAGCACACTGCAGGCATGCCTGTAAATTCCAGTTAGAAACTTTAATTATAGTTGAGAGACAAACAACAAGAACAAAAGTCACTTCAATTAGCGCAGTTCGTTATTCACC
Source organism: Gymnorhina tibicen (assembly GCA_013399875.1). Classification (NCBI taxonomy): domain Eukaryota; kingdom Metazoa; phylum Chordata; class Aves; order Passeriformes; family Artamidae; genus Gymnorhina; species Gymnorhina tibicen. The sequence goes on from VXAZ01000189.1 coordinate 170,167, forward strand.
AGATAAAAAACTACCTTTGGATGTCAGCTCAAGTTCTGCACAAATGAGATAGCAGCAAATAAATGACAGAGGGGAAAGAGGCAAGGGAAACTTTTCAAGAAAAGACTCTGCTCCTTCATAATTAAAATGTTGTGTCTTATCCCCATTACTATGTATTTCATTGTGTAACTAAAGATAAAAACAACATCCAAAAAGGCCCAAATTTGGGTAAGATCCCAGTAATGCCTGAGAACTTTTTCAAAAGAGAGTTAGACTTTCCCTGTGATAGGGATTATGGTATTAAGAGGGAAAGAACTAACAAACATCACCCAGCATACTTCTATGACATTTCCACTGCACGTTGCATCTCTTGCTTAAGCAGAGCTGCAGCCCAGCCATGTACTTTTTCTCTTGCATTTTGGAAATATTTGTATAAATATGCCTTTTAATCTTCGTGATCTTGCCAGTAGCCACAAAAGATACTGGTAAGATGTTAGTTTTATTCTAGTAGCAGTGAAATGCTATATAAAGGGGGATGTTTTGCCCACCTGGCAGTCCTTACCAAAACAGATTAGTGCCCTGATTCAGGACTGCCTGATTGAGTGTTTGGGTGATGCCGTTCTTAGCTCAGATGCAAAGTTTTTCCCTTGTAGCTGTTCCATTTACAGTTTTATTGCTGGCACCACTTGGCACACTTGCATCTAGATGTGCAATAACATATCTGACTGCCAGGAACCACTCCCTCACAGACAGTTAAGCTGCTGTTCTTAGTTACTGTTACAGCTCCTCTTCTAGACTGGATAACTTCCTTTTTTTTCCCCCACTAGCTGCTTTCAGATGTTTTTGGATTTTCATCTTTTTTCATGAAAAGTGGCTTTGATAAGGTGTTTGACATCGAGGAATCGTTTTACAATCATAGGTACGGCTATTGAAGTCAATAGAAAGGGATCTGCATACCTGACATTAAAATTCCATGCTCCATTTTTTTGTAGACAACATCAAAAACATAATGTGTAGCTTCATCATTAAAAGCAGTAGAAAATGGCAAGGAAATATCCTAAAATATTGCAATGAAATGATCAGAAGTAGTTTTCCCTGTGGTATTTCAGTTTCATTTTAAATAGAATCAGGATTAGTGATGGTAAGACTTCTGTGGTTCAGATTTCCAAACCTTTCAGCAATCCACTCTGTGTCTGCAGTAACTAACATTGGCATATTCGTAGTTCATTCCTGCAAGTATCTTGGGTTGCTTTATAACTGTGTTTATTTCGTACTTCCATTCTACAGATAGAGAAACTGATGCAAATCTTACGTGTGGTTAAATAGTAAAATGGAATGGGAAATCAAAATATAATCTGTCCATTTCTGTTGTCCTCTGATACTACTAATGTGAAAGAATTCCTCACAGCAGGGTATTTGGCTTGTCCTGAAAAGACAGAAGGCACTTGAAAAACTAGAGCCTGTGATTAGGTGTGTTTCCTACCCTCCCTCCATCTTCAGAGGGTGCCTTCCAGGGCAGCTGTGTTTTGTCCTGGCCCCCAGGAGACTGGACACTTCAGGAGGTAGGATACCATTCACTGAGTAGAGCACCTTGAATGTTCGACCAGTGAGAAAACCAAAATGAGTGATGATCCAGCAATGCATTCACATGAATTTAAGGGAAGAATTGCTGTTCCTTTACCTTTAGCAAGAATGAATTCATTACAAAATGCTGCCCAGATAATTTGAGATTCTGTTGAGAGCTTCCTTGTGTAAGTGGTGGCATCTGAACAGCGTGGCTGCCTAAGTAGCTCATCCCCCCCGATTCAGTTGCTGAAGGGTATTGCTCCCTAGGCATCACATCTTTCCATTCCTGCCTTTAGACACTCTCTGCCCAAACCAGCACTGTCATTACTGCTCCATCTGTACAGCAACGCACACAGTATTGGCATCACTCCCCACACTCGTCAGCAGGAACACCCCCAGCAGGAACACCTGAGCATCTGCTGCTCTTCTCCAGCCACCACGGGTACCAGGCAGCTGTTACATGTGCTCAAACCAAGGCCATCAGGTGGTTTTGGTACCTTTGGTGTGCTGCTGGTCACTGTTTGTAAGAGGCTTTTAGTGCCTCTGTTACCCTGTCACATCAAGCCTCTCCTGCTGTGCAGCTGCTTAGCACAGCTGAACAAAACTGGCTTCTGCAACCATTGAAACAGCCAGCATGGTAAATGCAACATGGTAAAATCATTAACTACAGGAGTTAAACCAGGCTCCTGCTACACTGTTTGGTGGTGGTAGAAATCGTGTTGCTTTAATCACATGAGATCAGCTCAGAGGCAAAGCACAACAGCTCCCCATCAGTGATGGTAAAGGGAGTCAGAAAAACTGGGAGATGAGGTGGCTTGGCAGTGAGAGGAGATAAATGTGAAGGCAGAAGAATAGTACTGGCAAAACAGTATATAAAACATTAAGTTAATGTGGGGCTCTGGGGATTTTGCTGGCGTTTTTTTAAGTGTTTCCTGTAGAAAAGGGTAAAGGTACTGTTCTAATTGCTGAACTTGTTGAAGTAAAGCATCAACTCAGTCATATGTTTAGGCCTTAAAAGCTCTATTTCCAGCTGTGCCACTGTTTTGCATGAAAAAAAAGGTTGTTGTAGTTGCAGTAGGTACATGCCCCAGGCCTGACTGCATTCCCTTCTTAATTCTGGGATCTGCCTGAGCCTGGATGTTTGTTGTTGTTTAAGACTGCTGTTTAACCAGGCCTGTGATCTTGAAGGCAGGCGGATGACAGCATGTCACTTGTATGAAAACTGCTCCTGAGTGATAGTTTAGAAGATTCTTTTATGAGAATGAAATACCACATTATTAGAGACTTTATTATATAATAAATAAGTACCATCAATCAATGAAGTGATATTTTAAGTACAGATTTACCTTGAAAATTGCTTGTGACTGAGGGGATAATGGGCAGTTCTGTTCCCGTGTTCAATAGCTTCTGGCTCATATAATTCTCAATTTATAAGCAGTTAAACCCCAAAGCTCATCCAGTGAGGTGAAAGTCAATAGAAACCAGTTAGATTTGGAGGAATTCAAGTTGAGGACCAGGGTCAGAAGACTGAACAGGGAGAATCACTAGAAAAGAAATGCAGGTGAGAAGGGACACCCATTCATATCATTTCATATTCTTGCAAGAGATTGCAGAACTGACACAGGTGACTGCAGCCCTGCCTGGTATGAATTATTGCATCTCCACTGAAGGCAGTGGAAGGGAGTCCTGCCAACACATAAAGCTGTGCCAGTTCACACTGTGCAAGACTCCGACCTGAAAGCATAATCTTGTATTCTAAGCACAGTGTCTGAAGTACTGGGAGCAGTTGCAAAAACTCCCAGAAACTTCTAAACTTCTAAAAACTCCTTGTATGATTCCTGAATGCTTCTTTTAAAATGTTCATTGTATATATTTTTATAAAATCGATGTTTTCTTCAATCAAATCTCTTAGCACGGTGATTGTTCATACACAGATAATTTTCATGCATTTCAGAAAAGGTCTTCTGTTCCAGAGAAGTTTGTTAAGTGTGTGTGTGTAAAACACATAAGCATTGCAAACTGAGACTCTGTGCAAGAAGATAGTTTAACAGAAGGCCCTACATGCAACAGCTGCTGATTGTCAGGGAGTAAGGAAGAACACAACAAAACCTTCAGATGGATCAATGACCAGCCCTTCAGAGTTGAAAAATCACTGCCCTGAAGGTGAGGTGTCGACAATAAAACCATTTCAGGCAGCCTTTTTTGGGCAGTAAAGGGAGCACAGCAGCTGTTTCACTGCTCTCAGTTACAAGAGAAGTCGGGGTCGGTGTTCACGTTTGCCTTGGAGGCCCATGTTGGACACGTTCAGCACCTGTGTACGAGGCAGCCTGGTCTGACAGCACCATTTCTTTCTAACGTGTTGGGCTGGACTTAGCAATCACCTGCTTGAGGATGATCACGTCGTGGGTGCAGACACACGGAGAGCTGTACAGAACCTGAGCTGTACAAAACACGCAGTTCCATCTTGGCCCGGGTACTTTGCAGTCACGCTGTGCGTGCAGCGAGTGGTCACTCCTCTCCTTGTCCAGCCAAAGGGAGTCTGTCATTATTCCTGTGTGGAGAGGCACAGCCTGATTCCCAGGCTCTGTGCTCTTCCTCCAGGGGCTGCATCTGACAGCACTGCCAGCTCGTTGTTTTTCTTTGCCTTTTTCGTGAAGTCTTGTGGAATGATCTAAGCACTGGGCTTAACGCTAACTTTTATGTATATGCCTGATTTCTGGGAACGAGGATATTTTTCCACAATAAATAGCTGCTTTCCCCCCCCACCCCAATTTAGGTTGCTCAGTTCAGCACAGGCCCAAGTAATAGAAGATAATTTAGAGAGTCAGTGAAACTGCCTGGCAAGAATGGTTATAAGCATTACTAAATTATATTTTTTATTTTAAATATATTCTGTAAATTACTATGGCAATTAATGTCTTATATAAGACATTCCTGCTGAGAAGTTTATTAAGGCTATTTATATTTCTGCTAATTTCTTTCAGCGCATAAATCCTGATTTTGATCATAGTAAAGTTAATAGGAATTGTGACCTTGTTTGCAAGGGAAGCAAAATCTGGTGTTGGTTTTTTGCAGTCCTTTTCAAAGTCATGTTTTTCTGTGTATACCTGAGAAGCTGAATCCAGCAACACTTTTTCAAAGCTGCAGCCTCCTTAGAATATATGACAGGTACATCAGGGAGCTACAGAGGTGTTTCAAAGGCTTCCAAAACCAACCAGTCCTTCTTGGCCTAGCACAGGCAGTGCAATGCTTTCTTCTTGGGGATGTTTTGTGGATGAAGACATTTCACATTGTCTATTTTCTTTTTTTTAATCTTTTCCTCTCAGTTTGAGTCTAGATGAATTCTCATTATGTCCTTCAGTGCCAAGTTTCAGAGGGATGATCTGTTAATCTGATTTCTGGTTTCGGAGCAGCTTTATACGGAGCCATTTGCCATGAGTGAATTATTTCTGTACTTGCTGTGGCAGCGTTAGGTTTGCAGTTGGACTCAATCTTAAAAGTCTGTTCCAACCTAAATACGAGAGTTTTTCATTGCAGGCGAAGATCAGTGGTGTTGAATTTTTAGCTTGTGAGTGTGGATCTGATGGGTCTGAGGGATTTGCACTCTATTTTGGGACTGAACACGGGTCTTTATAACAATAGGACGGAGACCAACCTGTCTCTTAATTTTTTGAAAGTATCAGACATAATGGATGCCATTCTCTGTTCAGAGGGTAAAAGGCACTGGAATTCAAAAGAATAAGCACAAGAGGTCCTTCTTCAGGTTTCAGACCTGAGATTGGTCTTTTGTATGTTACACTTCACTGGCTGAAAACAAAAGCAGAGGAAAAAAGCTGTAGAACTGCATTATTCTGGATCAAAGGGAATATCTTTTACATCCCTCAATTTGGAAATAATGGAATGGATATTTCTGCTTATTTATTTTTGTGTTTGAAACCATGTAGTGTGAAAACATTGCATGGGCCTGTGAGAATTGAGAGAACTGATCACTTGGAATTGAAACTCCAACCATGGTGAAATGAGAGAATTGAAAAATAATCTTTTTTTCCCTAAGAGTAACATTGATTTTCTCATTTGGAAGCATATAGGATTTTTGTAGTCTTGGAGAAATGGTTTTGTTTTGAAGAAATTTTATCTTTGTTTCAATAGAATGGTCTAGAATGAAAAAAAAATTTTAAAATGTCTTATATGCTTCTGAAATCTATATTCTTCCCTAGTGTACAGGATCACTGTTGAAGGTGAGCATGAATAATGAAAAAGGAAAATACTACTATAAGATGAAATTAGTGATCTGGCTAAAGCACTAATCTTGACACTCAGGTTCCAGGACCTGAGCTGAAGTTAAAAAGTGAGAATTCAAAAAGTAGTTCAATTCTTTGAAGTGCTGTGAGGTATTAAGAACTTTAATTACTTCAAAACTTGGAGCCAAGAATGCTCTAAGAAAAAAAAAAAAAGCCAAGCATTTTTTTGATTGAGAAATAACTGCTCCTTTAAGCAGGAAGATGCAGCAGGAGAGTCAAAGAGAACTTGGCCCATGCCACAGAAGACACATGCTTGAAAAAGCAAATGAAACCCCTAACCACAGAATATAACAGGAATAAAAGCAGTTGTCTGTAATATGCTGTATCTGTTCACTCATCCATTCTTCTAAATAAAAGGGAAATGCTCATCTCAGGGAATTGATAAGAGCTCTTTTATGACAGCAGAACTATTTAATATTTTCCAGTAGAGGTACTGGTGCAATTTTCCATATATTAGAAGATGTGCTGAAAAGATAGAGAAGCATAAGTTAACCTTTAATGGGAGGAAAGATGGCAAGTGCTGATCAGAAGCAGTGTCAGAAGGGTATTCAGAAAATGCCATCAAAGACATTCAGTTCCTCAGCTTTTGCCTAGTAAAGCAGGATTTCCATAGAGATAATAGAAACTTCAGCTGGCAAAAAATCTGATGTAATTTACCCAGACTTGATAAACTCAGCTTTCTTCACATTACTGCAGAAAAGAACAATGCATCATGTCGGCAAAGAATAGTAGTAAGGGAGCTTGTGGAGTGCTCAGAGCAGCACCCTGAGGCCACAGGGGATGCTCCTGAGGAGGGACGGTGGGGTTAATCAATTAACCAATTAACACCTCTCTTCCCCTCTGTTGGACCACACGGCTCACAGACCAGGGGCTTTCTCAGTGTGCAGTTTCTTTGGGAGGGTTTTTCTTTGGTGCTTTTAAGAAAAACTGGTTAGTTGATGAGGCTGTACATCACAGAAGGTCCCTCACAGATTTTGTTTTAATAATTTATGAAGTATTTTCGCTTTGTGTTTTGTGTGTCGTGTTATCATGCACTTGCCTGTTTTCTGTATTGCTTTAGGTGTTGCATCTTCCTCTCAGCCTTTGGGTTGTTCTCTTCATCTGGAATTCTATTGCCTTTCTGGATGACTAAATCCATCTTTATCATCTTTTCTGGTTATCTTGTCCACAGTTGATATGTCTGTTATTGATACAAAAGGAGAGAAACATATATCTGCTATCTTCTTGTTTGAGCAGAAACAATTTATTCAGCATTTTGTTAAACAGCTGAGGCTGATGAAGAAAGAAGGCAAGTGGAATATCAAACTAATTGATTTTCTGGCTATGTAATGCCTTCTTTTGATTGGTTTTTTTTGAATGTTATAAGATTCAAATAATTATTACTGAGCTTCTCATGGTCACTGTAAGAGCTTTCTTCCCTAGTTTACATTTTTAAGGCAATTGGCCCAGAATATCTGTAAAAAAAAAAAAAAGCTGTATTGAAAATGTAATTGAAACAAACTGTTGAGAGCAACTGCAGTGCCTAAGAATTTAAAACTATCAGAGCATTTCAAGCTCTTATGTACTGTTTTAATTTAGAAGAGATTAGAGTTGTTATCCTGAATATTATACAACAGTTCAGAACTGTTCTCATCTAGGAAACAAAAATGCACATAAGTTTTCAGGCTTTTTCTTTTTTTTTCCTTGTGCTATGCTATAAGCATATGTATGGCTAGTTTTGGTCAAAATTATTTCAGCAGGTTAAAATATCAAAACATCTGAAAATGTGGAGATGAAATATTGCTGGGCTTCTAGATGATAAACCTGGGAGTAGATTTTGGATTCAGAGCTGTGGGCTGGTGCTGAAGGGCTTTGGAGCCCACACCCCCAAAATCCTCTGGGTGTCGTGGTTTTGGGGCTGCTGCTTCTGCTTTCTGCAGTGCTTGGTTACTGCCCTGACCTTGGGGCCCAAAGCTGCCCCCTCCGAGGTCTCACTGGGGCACTTTGCAAACGAGCACTACTTGGATGAGATGAGGCGGTACAGCCACAAAAGAAGGGCAGGGCTTTCCTTTGCTAACTTGGAAATGGTTTTGTTCCACACTTTTGGAGAAACAGAGCAGCCGTGTTGGGTACCTGCAGCCTCGTCTCATAATCTAATACTGTGTGAACATTTCACGTTTTGTAAGTGAATTAATTTGAAATAGATCAGAGTGGAATATTATGTAGTTATTACTAGAGTTATCCATATTTTAAAGATGTCTCTTCTCATTGCAAATTGGCAGTTCAATCAGCAGTTTTTAAAACCAATTGTCGCTTACAATCTAAATTCAGCATGAAACTAACAGTTATTGGAGCACATGTAGAGCACTTGGAGATGGATGATGTAGTAATTGTGGGATGGTTGTCAATTTAAACATTCTTTTGATTGATATTACACTGCCTCTCATTACTTCATCAGACAGAAGTTCTGAAGGTTAGATTTTTGTTTCTCAAATTCTTAACAGTATGTTATTAACTATTAGAGAAGGTAGTTAATACAGTAGATGGAAAATTCACTTTATAGTTACTTTAGTTTTATTGATAATTTTATTATGTCATTCCATTAATTGAAGTCATCCACTGGCTCATTTAGAATTCATGGACCAAGTTCAGTCCCCATGAAAGCATATTTAACTCCCTCTGTAATTATGTGAGCCATATTACTTCCACAGCCTTCATTCAGATTCTGATCAGCAATTCAGCTTCAGCTTAGTTTCTCCCTGGTATTGTTCAGTACTTGCAGAGTGTGGTTATTTGCAGAAATGTTTATGGAATGATTGTATCCACACTGTGTTTCTGTGAAGAGGGGATTTTTTTTGTCTTGCTCATTAACCATCATTTGTCCAATTGGGAAGCACTGAGAATGTCAGAAATTATTTGTTCACATAAAATGTTGATTGGATATTTATGAGTAACTCTGAAAAAAAACCCTGCACTGATTCGTAAGCCAAGGATAGAGCTATGTTTGTCAGATAATTTATTTGAAATCAGCAATCAAAGTAGCTCTTAACAAGAGTTGAGTTCAATCTAAACCTGAATATATTTACAGAGTACCCGTATTTTCCCCAGAGGAAATGTGAGCTACTAGAGATTTTAATCTAGCATGGTTTCAAGAGCCAATGGCTAGAAATTAAAGCCACCTGGATGCCCATTAGGAGTAAGGTGCCTGCTCCCATCAGAGCAGATCAGTGGGGCCATCACAGGAAGAAACTGTTGAGATCATCAAAGCTGACACAACTCTGGAAGCTGTAATTTCATGCAATACAAGTCATTGCACTTAGAGTTAAACAGGTGGAAATACGGAGCCTGTGGCATACGGGAGAGCAGAGGGAAAAACTGATGGTCCTCTTTGGCTCGTGAATCTACTCACATGTCAACCAAGAGTCAGTCACACCCAGGACTTCTTGGAATTTCAGTTCAGTTGAGAGTGTTCAGAAATAACACTTGATTGCTGCAGTGGATGAATAATGGTATGCCTTTAAAGAAATTGTGGGGGCTTTTTTAATGTATTTTTGTGTCGCTTTAAAAATAGTTCTTAAATTTCTTGAATTAATTTTCTTTTTTTTTTTTTTTTTCTTTCTCCTGAAGTGTGATTACACAAATTACACAGGGATAGCTCTGTTATGCCAAGCCTATCTGCTCAGCTGGCTGTCCATAAAGGCTTAGAGCAATCAAGTGGAAAAGCTGAGGAGTGCATTTAAGTCATTCTGATGTTACTACAGAATTAACTTTGTATGTGTTTGGCAGGGAACTGCCCTGATTGTGGACATTGGAGCTTTGTTGCTCTTGCTGTGTTAAAGAGGTGGTGATTTGTTCAGCGTACAGATTCCATTTCAGCAGTTATTTTTAGTGTTTTCAAGCTCTCAAATTAGCCTGAAAACTGTGAGGTCTGCATTGACTGACTCACAAATGGCAGTTTGGGAAGGTAAAAATAGCAACCCAGCTCATGAACTCGCAAGTTCTGTTAAAATAAGATGAGATTTAAATAAAAATTTTTAAAAAGGATAAAACTGAGGTTACTACATTAAACTTGGAACTTTTTTAGATCATGCTGCTTTGCCTTTGGGATGGAGATCTGTGACCAAAAGGGCAGGCACAGGACTCAGTATGGAAGAAGTAGATCATGGTAAAAAATTTCATGTTGGTTTGGGGGTTTAATTTGATCTTCTATTTTGTATTAACACAGAACCAAATCCTCACCTTTTTTTTTGTCCTTAAATATATTCACGTGAGGAAATCTACAATTGTTCAAATAGAAATTACCAAATACCATTACGTTAGTGTGTCACAGTGTGCTAAAAAGATTTCCTTTGTTAAATTGTGCCTGCACAGTGTTTTCATGATCTGGGGCATATTTTGAGTACCAGCTGCCGTCAGGATTGTGTGTGTTGTCAGCATTGCTGGATCAAATTATGGCAACGACTGACTAATCATTCTTTTATTTATTTGTGTCCAGTGCAGTCACAACGTTAAATCCGTTCACCTACTGGATTGATTGAAACATCTCATCAAGTTTGACCTCTTTCTTGTTAACAGCTATGAATTTGGGGGGTTTTAAGCATTTCTGGAGCAGGTTGGTTTTTTCCCCAGGTTGCATTTTTAAATTCAATATGCTAAGTAACAGGAGTACCTGTGAGTGTTTGCACAAAGATAGGCTGTGAGTCTTGGGACCTTCTTGAGCATTCGAGGCACATTTAAATATGAGCTGTCAGGTGAGCTGCATGTGATTCTGCCAGACGTGTGATGTACGTGGTTATAGCACTCTGAGGTACCTAATTTTGATCAGGAGCCATGCCGAATGATTGTGGATTAACTCTGTGCTGCAGAACACCCATTTCTGGATTCCAAATATGTTTTTAACACCCTATGTCACGTGTTTTCAAGTAAGTTCAATCTGCCCGCTGCAGACTCTGTTTGCTGCACATAAACTTGAAGGAATTCTGTAATTTGATAAATATTCCCTGAGATACCACTGTAGTTAAGGTCACTAAGAAGAAACAACACCACCTACAAATGCTGTGTCAGATTTGATGTTTACTTCAGCTTCTTTGGCGCTGTTTAGACTTTTAAACATCAATACTGATGAACTTTTTTGTTAATTAAACAGTACCTCTTAGGATTCTTCCTGTCCCTCCAACTTTTTTGCTCTCTAGCAGCTTTCAGCCTTGTGCTGATGGGGGACTATTTCACTAATCACAAAATGTTTGAGGTGGGAGGGGATCTCTGGAAATAATCTAGTCCAACCCCGCTGCTTGGGCAGAGTCAGCTAGAGCAAGGAACATATCTCATTATATTTTCTTTTCCTGTTCTGTCCAAAAAAACAGATGAAACCCAATTCATCTTGGGCAAGAGAAGAGTCCCCTTTGTGGGCAAATAAGTGGCATTGAAAGAATTCCGTCTCTTCCCGAATTTGCTAACTCCAAGACATATGCTGTCTGCACAGGAGTGAAGAAAATTTCCATGACCTCAGGCCCATCACTTTCCCAAAATGCTGAAAGCTCCCCAAGACTCGAGGTAGATAAAAAAGAAATTCTAATATTTCCAACACTTCTTTAAAGGAGCAAACCAAGCATTAAAGATACAAGGTAGTTATAACCAAATAGAGTAACCCATGAAAGTGTTTCATCTTCAGTACAAAACAGTGGCAGCTGTGAGCCGATACTGTAAATAACAGTTGGGATGGAGCCTTCCAGTTGATCATGAAGGATAAACTCTGGGTGCTTCGGGATAACAGGACAGTGACTAAAGCTCTAATTTCAGTAAGGCTGGCCCAAGGATGTCAGTCAGTGCCTGATGAAATGCTTTCTGGGTAACAGCCATGAAATGGCTTTAATTAAATAATAATTAAATCAGGCTTTAAATGCAAAGCAGCTTCGAACAAGTCAGAGAGACACTGTGCAATAGGAGAGTAAACCTGGTGCCCCACGTGCCGTAGAGAACGCAAAGTTAGTTTTATTTAGAGAGTGCTCAACACAGTATCTGGATCAGGTACATCAGTGTGATTCAGCATCTCAGATGAGGATGTAGCCTGTCACCTCAGCTTCCCATTCATCTCCCAAACCGTTCTGTGAATGGTGTAGGAACAAAATTTTCTGGTACTTCTTTTTAGGGCAGGTGCAGTTTAGTGCACAAGGAAAGGGCTCTGTTGGCTTGGAGCAGACAAAGAGATTTCATGTGGAACAGTCAAGACTGTGGGCAGTGTGATTTTAACTCTTCCACTGTCTTCTTGCTGTGAATCTGACAGGTGCGAGTCACAGAGTGAGTTGTGCTGGAGACTGGCAAATTGCTCCCCTGAGACTCTGCTCAAGGGGCTGCCAACAGTGGGCTTGGAAAGGAGCATGCTGAGGGAATAACTTGTAGCTGGCTGTAGTTGTGTCCTCCAGATGTGTACCAGGGGGAGAGCTGGACCCAGCAGTTTGTTGACTGAAATTCTGATGCTTTACTTCAGTCTGGTTTAGTTTGAGGGGAAAGCTAAGTACAATTAATGTGGCTTTGAGTCAAACTTCGCTCTTCTCTTTTGGGGTTTTGCCACACTTAATTCATGTCTCAGGTCACGACAGCCCAGCTGGGACAAGGACAGTGTGTGAATTGCCTCTTTCCTGAGCTCCTGCATGGGCTGTCTGGGCCTTGGAGCTGAGTCTGTAGGAATTGAGAGGGTCATTGCCCTCTCTCCATACAGTTTGGTGTGGATACATGGGTCAGGACTGCAGTGGTGTTGTCTCCCCTTGGCAGTGTCCTAGCACAGCATTCCCTCTGTTGTGGACATGGGCCGATGACCCCTGGGAAGGAGGGGAGAATTCCCTTCCACCAATTATTAATTAATTCCCAAACCACTGTTTCTCCAGTGCATGCCTCTGCCACCCCTGCCCTCCGAGGGAGCATCTAGCCCTAGAGTGCCCATGTAGGGACATAGATTTGTGCTTTAGGGACAATCTGCACAAAATAATACAAATCACTAAATAGTTTATTGCACAATAGGCAATTGTAATAATCCTTATTAGTGTATATATTCATATGCAAATTAAGGTGCTAACAGTAGTCATTGTTGGTTTGGAACAATCAAAAGGATATTGTAAAATTAATTTACTTAAAAGAGTCCTGAAAGAACTATTACTTAAATTGTGAATATTCAGTGACTTTTAATTATGAGTGACTGATGTGCCTAGTTTTTGTATTAATTCTAAACAGCAAGACAGCAGGCTTTTTCTTTAGGTCTGTGTCCTGCAGATACTGTTATGGGATAATCTACTTCAGATACTGAAATAAAGCCTCCTAAGACGGGCAGAAAATGCAGGGAAAAATCTGGCATAATCTGTCTTTGGTGCTGAAGGCAGCTCAGCATTCCAGCCCAGTGGTACCTCAGCAGCCTGGAGCTTAGCAGAGCTGTTTTAGCTATTCACTGTTGTACTTGAAGGTCATTTAAACAGCCTGGGTGTAGAGTTGTTGGTTTTATTTTGCTGCCTCATCCATCTGATAAGCTGCTACTCAGAAATCTGATCCTCTTCTGCTTGGCCTGTGAAGGCCTGAGTTTGTATCGTGCCTTCAGTGTGTGATTGAATGGCCTAGAAATTAAATTAAACTAATGAAAAGGGGGTGGGGGGTGGGGGTTGACAGGGGGAGATACCATACTATTTGCATGATTAAGCAACATGCCTTGCATATCACAGTATTTACAGTTCCATTTCTTGCCAAGGTCTACAGCCTGAATTGTGCAAGGGGCACAGCACAGAGTTGGCAGTGTTTGTGGTCAGAGGAGAAGTGAAGCTCACCCAGCCAAGCACAGTAAGGCTTCCCTCACAGCTAGGGCAGTTGAATGAATGTTCTCCTTGACATCAAAGGAATTTTCTGCTTTTTTAACAGTTTTATTTGTTTATTTGTTCCTAGTTTAGAAAATCTTTTAAGACTTAAATGCTCATGGTAAGAAATCTTGGTGTATGGTTGCTTCTAACGGCATTCTTCATTTCTATATTTCCATTAAAAATGGCATTAGCCCTAAAAGTACCTTCAGTGATGGAAGTGTATTATGGGATTCTTTTCTTTGCCCTTCTTTTGGGGGCCAGAAGAGCAGAAGAAAAGAGGAATCTCGGGGATATGAGCACAGTATTCCAGCCTGAGACACATTTCAATCTTACTTGCAGAGCTTTGTGAAGTTTGCAATTTATTCATGAACACAGGATCGAAGCTCCAGCTTCTGCATGAGGTCATAGTGTGCAGGCTCTTCATTGAAATTCTGGATGTGACTTCTTTCTCTGAGTGTCATTTACTGTCACCCTGCAAACAGTGGAGCCACTACTTTAAGACATTTGGTGGTCAGGGAAAGTGCCCATTCTATTAAGGCACATATATTTCTCCACTTGCCTTGGAGAGCTTAAAAGTGTTTCAGGGAAGAAATCTTCTTTTAGGATACAGTTGGGATGGATAAAACTCGATGAGCTCCTGTCAGTCTCTACAGAGAGAGACCAACAGTAAAGATTGAAACAAATCAGTTAAAGTGATAGGCTTTGTCACTTGAAATACGTTATCTACACCTAAAGCATAATATTTTTACTTTTTGTAGGCTACAGTGATTAAGGATTTGCTTGGATTTTGATGCTGTCCATTTAAAATATGAGAAATTCTTTTCTTCAGCTTAATCGGCTTAGCTTGGTTTAAGAGGCAAAATACTCCTGAGTGTGCCCAGGTGGGAACAGAGCAACTTTCCTTTGTTCTCCATGGGAGAGCTGCACCTCTCACCAGCCCTGCCCGCTGGACAGCCACACCACAGGCCCTCATCTGTTAAAGCAATAAGCACAAACCCCAAGGGAAATGTAGATGGCCTTTGATCTTTTATAAAAAGATAAAAACTTAACTGTTGATGACAGAGATAATCAATAAAAAATGGTAAATGTGCTCTTTGCTTTGGTGGTTATCAGTCATGTCTGCATCATCAGAATTCAAGCTGTCTCATCCATTAAAACTCTGTTGTGAAGTTGTCTGTTAAGTCGCATAAGTCATTTTGAAAAAGGACATCACAGCACAGACATCAAATGTCTGAAATTTTATTCATATTATGACAAAGTACCAAATCAGGCAGCTAAACCTGACAGAGATTTCATTTGTTATAGTTTATTAAAAATAATCTTACTGAGCATGAAACTAGGCTATATATAGTATTTGCCTTTTCTGTCAGTGTAGGCATGTATGACATGATAACCTGAGGCAAATAGCGTCAGGTTTTACTCTGAGAAGTGACTAATTCTAACCTGGGAAAAGACTGCAGAAGTACCCACTGAGCAGCTCAAGTGGTGGAGCTTGGTACGAGAGCTGCTGTTTATCACTGAAATGGCAGCACTGAGTGTTCTGTGCATGGAAATACACAATGTACCTGCAAGTAATAAGCCTTTAAGATGGTGTTCCCAGATGGCAATATCTCAGCTGTAAGACGATTCCTGAAGCTATGTGAGAGACAAAACACTGAGGAAAATTGTCTGTGTGAGTGCTGTGCGTTTGTGCTGAGTTTCTCTCACGTTTCTGTGTTTGAACAAAGCAAAATTATTTTCCTGGTTTAGGTGTTTGAGGCCCTCTGCTGCACTGCAGAGGGTTTTGTCCCTCCTCACTGTGTTGGAACACTGGTAGTGCTCCAGACCACCAGTGCTGCTCATCCCAAGGGTCTCCATATGGATTGTGTTCCTAACTAATTCACAACTTCAATAATATCCATAATAAGACTTTCAGAGTATAATTATTTCAGAGAGGTTAGGAGGTCAAGTGGGAGGTTAAAACTGCTGCTGAAGGAAACCCTGCTAATAGGACTAGGTGAGAACTTCAGAGCTTCCCTTTTGTCAAAGTGCTCCGACACTCTGGGATGTTCTAAGTTATTACTTTAGTTTTAATTTGCATATTAATTTTGGCATTTCCATTGTAACTTAAGTCTCCAAGCGGGTTCTTTGGTTGCAGGTGGTTTGACATTTCAGTTTGTCCTCTCAGAGGTGCGTGCATGAAGGTCACTTTAAATTTAACTTTGGCTGATGAACTCTTGTGGGTGTATTGTTCTTTGTGGTTTTTCTGTGGGGAAAAATAAGTATGTCCTTGCTAGTAGTTGAAAAAATCACAAGAGAGATCGTCACTAACCACCTTAGGTTAAAATGTGTTACCTTACTTCCATGTAGAAGTTTTAATGTCTTTATTTTATTGTTGTCAGCACCAAAAGTAACTACATTTTAGATCATTTTTTTCTTGAATTTGCATGTGTTGGTGTCAGTGTGGTACGTCTAGAAAACTGAAATCAAATGCACACCTGATTCTAAGAATGGGTGAGACTGGCTCATCTGAACTTAGAAAGAGATTTGTGATTCCTTTCGGTGAAGCCAGGAGAACGCAGTAGGCTTAGGGGTTAAGTAGTACCTGTAGGGAGCTGGGGGTTCTTTCCAGAGTTGTACATGTAACTACCTCACTTTGTTCCTGTCACAAAATGATGAAAAATTACAGCACCTGTGGAATACAAAAGGAATTAAAGGACCTCTGTATCCCCAGTCATTGCTCACTGCCATACAGAATTAAACATGACAGGGCTGGATTGCAAAGCAAAACTAAATGAATCTACAAACCGAAAACCTCAAACAAGCAAACAAGAACCTCAAAAGCCTTGAGATCAAGGTGTTTACTGTAGAGCATCTTAAGAAGGTGTGGTACTTGGTTGTAATTTCCCTTGACTTATCCCTTGTAGACAAAAAATTTTATCAAATTCAGTTTAGAAAAGGCAATAATGGTAGAAATAACGCAACTTATTTTAGAAAACTCTTGGAAGGTTGTCTCACTAGAAGAACCACTTTCTGAGGAGTGGTAAGCTACCTGATTTATCCCTGGCACTACATCTTTTTTACTGTTATGCTAATTATTGCAGTTCTAGGCATTCCAATAATGACCCAGATGTCTATTATATCAAGTGCTCTACAACCTCAGAATAAAACCTACGCCCTTGATTTGAAGAGTTAAAGCCTACAAATAGAATATTAGAAACAGGAGATTCTGGGAGAGAGGAGAAGGGAATGCTCGGAGGTACTGACAGAGCATTCTTGAGGAATGCTTTGGATTCATCAGCAAAATTAAAATTACTGATTTATTTTTTTTCTTTTTGGGCATTTGGGAAATTCTGTGGAATGGGCAGAGAACAGTGAAGGCTGGCAATTAGGAGCTGGAGGATAACCTAGTGATACTTGTATCTTGATTAGTAACAAGAGAAGGGGTTCAGAAGGGCTTTGAAAATGAAGACACGCAGTTTAGGCAGCGTGGAAAACAGAACAAGAGGAAGGATATTTCATTCCTGAAAGGCAGCCTGAAAACCAAGTTTTCAGAAGCATTCAGGATGGATTTGAAGTGGACATGAGTCTTGACATCAGTGAGGAAGCCAGCAAGGGTCAACTTTAAGTAGAAAAGCTGTATTTTATTGAAGGAAAAATAGGCTGTATAGCAAGATTTGATGACTTGGGAAGAGGTTCAAGGTGAAGATGTGCATTATGTAAACACACAATTATCTGAACGTGACTGTGCCCATAGTAATCTGAAGGTCTAGCTATGAAATCTGCTTTTAAAATTATTGATGCTGAGCTATCAAATGCTGATACACAGATGGCAGGGAACTAGCTCAGGCTTTAATTTGCCTAGAAGTCAGCTCTGCTTTAAAGGATGGACCATTGCATCACCATATGGAAACAAAGGCTATTTGTTTCCTGAATATGTGCTGAAGGAGAAGAAGACAGGATAGTAAAGACATGGGATTCTGTAGGAATCCACAAAGAAAACTGTGAGGGTTAAAGAGGGATTGGTGGGAAAGGATGAAGGAAACTGCAGACAGGTCTAAGTCACAGGAGCCATAAGACAACATGTTTTTAAAAAAGGACACAGTTGTCTATGTCAGAATGGTTCTGGGGTTTTTAATGCCTTTTTAATTATTATTATTTTTCTCGTGGAAGAGATGTAGAGATCTTGTGCAGAGAAAAGAGCAAAACCCAGCGAAGCGTTAGGAAGTAAATCAAGTAGAATTTTAATTTATCCAGGTCCCGTTAATTCTGTACTTACCAGAATTAGAACTATGGCAGTAAATACTGAGAGCATATATAAACCCCATGACTGACAGTTTTATTCAATTTAAAAAGTGGGGTTTAAGTAATAGGATTTTTGTTTGCTTGTTTTAAATAAAACCAAAGCAGAATACCAAAGTAGGCAACACTAGAATTAGGTATTCCACTGCAATATGAGTTCATGAATTTAAATTAAAAAGAAAAGGTCTGGCATTTAGTACCCGTCTATTTTCTATTAAAATGTTAACATTTTCATGTCTTTAAGCATGTATTTATAGCACCACACTGTATTATTTAAAGTTTCTGAGCACCTCGGGTTTTTTACTATCAAGTATTGTTGCTCAGAGTTCAGGTCTTAATTAGTGCATGGACATGAAGAAGAGCAAGTAGGTCAGATAATCAGTATGCTGGTGCCTTAATTCAGTAGATACAAATCTGAACACTGAAGTGAAATAGTGAGTCTTTCTTACACACTTGAATACAATTAAAACCTAAGTTAAGGTGTTGCTACGCTGTTTGTCAGCTCTTCACTAAGGCAAGATTCATAGTTAATAGATCCTCAACACGGATAAAGTATCATTATAATGGTTTTAAAGTTGAATTCATCAGGCTGAAAACCTGCCTCAAAAAATAACATGAGTCATCTGAGGATTGACCCGTGGCTTACCCATCGCTGTAATTCTCAGCCCACTTCTCATCTGTTTTCTTCCTCAGCAGTGTTTTAGGGCAGCACAAGACATAGAGATGCTGTTGCTACAGGACAGCACAGCCTCTCTCCTCTGTCACTTCCTACATGAATAGTAAATGGGAAAACACTTGATTTTTATCTTAGTGATGTATATGTTTGTGTTGCTCAGAATGAACTTGGATTCTGTTGGGCATTGTCAGGGTTGGAAAGGTCTTTCTTTCAGGTGTGTTTATGTAACAAGAAATGCCAGAATAGGAGTCAGGAGCAATACAAATAACCAAGTAAGGCAATGGGAGCTAAGTCTGGATTTACTGGAATCCACCAGACTGCTCTTTAGCTGGAGCTCCAGTCAAGTATGAATCTGCTATGAGATTTTGGACCTAGTATGTTAATATATTACACCTGACAATAAATGACTTCATGGATTCATTTGGAGAAAAATATGGTTCAAAGATGGAATAAAGTAGTGGGGAATCAGGCTTCTTATCCCTCATAGTTATTATGCCAGAGGCAGGGTAGCAAATAAATACTGCTGGTGGTGAGCATTAAGTTTTGCTCATTATAAATGCAGAGTCATGTACCAGTCTCCAGCATGATTTCATCTGGGAACATTGCCATAAGGATTACAAATGGCTTTCAGCCTGAAAATTGGTATGTATTGCTCTAAACTTCCAGTGGGGAGTTGGCAATTTATCCTTCAGGTAATCATCTTGTGTTAAGTTGAACATCTTAGTGTAACTTTTTGCTACATGATAAACCAGCTCCTATGAATAATTTACTGCAACTGGCAACCCACTTCAGCTCTGAAGTCTTTATAAAGTCTGGTGGCTTTTCAAAGTTTAATAATAAACTTGGAGCCAAAAATCCCATTGCACTCAAAGTCAGTGGAATTTCAGTGTTAATTGCAGTGGGAATCACAATTTGACCTTTTAGGGCAAACTTCTCAAGAACAGAAGCTCTACATGACATCACTGAGGAGGCAAAGCTGTGCATTGGTGTCCAAGAAAGCAGAGCTCATTTACCTTCCCCTGTACTCTACAGCATCATGAGGGGTTGTGCAGATTTTATTTTGTGTAGGTGTTTTGAAATATTTTCACTGGGCACAAAACGTTGGTTGAAGTACCTGGGGTTTCATTTCTCTCATGGCAGATTTAGGGTGCGTTCTGCACTGCACCACTGCAGCGCAGCACACGAGATGTGAGTGTTGCACCAAAATTATCCTTCCAGCCCTGCAGGAAACCTGCCATGGCAATCAAGTTGGTGATCTTTAGGAAGAGCAGCAGCACCTTTCAGTTTGCCAGGCCCTGACTGAGTGGCTGACCTGTACCAGCAAGGTCTGTCCCAGCCTTTTGGTCGCCAGGCTGGGCCAGAGCTGAAGTACAAGAGGGAATTTCGTAAATCGTGCTTAGCGCGTGCTTTTGTGTAAAACAGAAGCAACCAAAGCTTGTCAGAGGGTCTTTAATATCAGCAAAGAAGTATTTTCCACATGCACATGCTAGATTCCATATACATTATCTCAGCTCTATGCCTTTATATATCAGAAACTCTTTTTTTCTGATTTTGAGCGTTCTTGCTCAGCTCTGCTTTGTGCTGTGCTCACTCCGTGCCCCTGGCACGTGTGCGTGCTGTGCAGGGCTTTCCAGAGAGCACTAGCTGAGCAGAGGATGAGCTCTTTGGCAGTGAGAGGGCTGTGCCAGTGATATTTCAAGATTACAGCTGAAAGCAGAATTTGTCTCGGAGGAGATGGGTGGAATACAAGGGCAAAAAGACCCTTTGTTCTGAACGCAACAAGTGAGATTTAGGGGAGACTGTGACTCCAGGCATAACCTCTCAGTTTTCTCTTCCCTGCCGGTTTGCTACATGAGATTGCATCAGGAGGGAGGGAGAGTCCTGGCATTCCCCAAAAATGAGCAAGGGTATGACTTGGTCCAATGACAAATAAAGGATGGAGCTGCTTCTCCTTATTTCTTGGTCTGAGTAGCAATACTGAATACAGCTTTTGTTTTCATTGCAATATTGTAAGTTTTCCCAATAGTGAAGCAAATTTTTAGAAAAAGTTAAGCTTAGACTATTAAATGGAAAGAAATAACATTCAGCAAACTAGTTCACCTGAAATGCAGGTGTGGAGAACATTTCAAACACCTAATTTTCTCTAATAGTTCCTAGTCATTATGATGATTTCTTGAGAATCCCATGCAGCTCTCAGCTATCACTCATTCATGTTTTCATCCTTTAGCTATCTTTTTTTAGGTCAAATAAATGTTCTTCTTAAGAAAAAAAGATAAATTGTTCAACAAAAATAAGTATGCCTTGAGTAAACCTCACACTTTTACCTCGTATTAGAATTTGGGGAACCGTTTTATTAGTTTTAATTATGTGATACCAATCTCAGTTTGCTTGTCTTAATGTGAATAGACAGGGATTATTGGGTAGAGCAAACGGAAATGAAGTGATGGCTTTAGATAGGACACTTGGGAAAATAAATTCAAGAAAGCTACAGAATAATGGGACCTGTAGTTGGAAGACGCCAGCTTACAGACATAAGGCTCTTTGCAGGCCAAGTTTCTCAGCAGATATTAAAAATACTGGAAACAATTTACAAAACCCCCCACATTTTACAGTCTGGGGGAAGATCAGTTATGAAGAGATGAGTTACGAGGCTGGTCTTTGAGAACACAAAAGAGACTGAGACAGAAGCCTTGTGGCAGACACCTCCGTCATGCTTTGGAGGCAACCAATGTGCATCTCTTCAGGCCCAGGTAGGAAACTCCTGTTAATCATTTGCTTGCTGCAAACCTTTCCATTGGTAACACACCATTTTGTTTTCAAGAATTTCTTCCTCTTCACTTTAATCCGCTGTGAGGCCCAGGCTTCCAGGGGAAGTTTCCTGAGGTCACTGAATGCAGCTGGACCTGCAAGCAGGCAGCACGTGGCAGCCTCCAGAGCCAGCCTGTCCCTGTGTGAATGGCACTCGCCCACCTGGTGGGAGAGCGCTTGAAGGAGAGGTGGCAGTGCCGAAGGCTCAGGGCACACATTGAGACTTTGTGGATCACAAATCCTGCCCAGGTTTTTACAGAGCTTCTCATTGACAGTAGTGCTGAATCCTTGCAGCTTCACCTTCTGAGAAAGTAAGTGCCTTTTGTCAAACCTAACTGATTTCCTGAGCAAAAGTGCTCCCTGCCAGGTGCCCAGGAGACAGTTGTACATCAATGCTGCTATAGTGAAAAAAAGAGATAGCAGAATGCTGTGGGCTAGAACAGACTAATGAAATGTAAGGAGGCTTATTTTGTTACAGACTAAGGGAGTTTTTACCAGGTGCTTTGGTACCAATATCCAAGCAAGATTCTTTCTGTGGAGGAAATTCAGTGGCTCCTCGGGGAGTATCTGTGTGATGGTGATGTGAAAATGTGTGCTTGTTTTGCTAAGCAACTTTGAATGCTGTAAATCAGCATACAGCAAGTGTCTTGACTTCAGTGGAGCTAAATAAATTTTTGTCTAAGGTCTAGTCCCTTGAATAAGCACTGCTGTGACATTTGCTGTTGTAGCTCAAATGAAAAGTCCAAGTTCTGAGTAAAATTTTCAAAGTTAGCCTAACAACTTACTAGTTCATATTCAGGGTTCAGTCATTTGGACTTCCAGGACAGTACTGGAGTGGTTGTTCAACAAATCACTGCTCTGAATTGCTGCAGAATTTCTATCCTGTTGTGTTGGTTGATGGTGATGTTTGCAATATTGTAGAACAAATGTGCTGGTAAAATGCATTTCGCCTATAGCTTTTCAAGTGTTTTAAACAGAAGTGCCTCAATTGTCCATTTTGTGCTGAAGTGGACTCCAAAACAGCTCGTGTGCTTGTTGATGCTTGTTAAAAGCATCCTCCTCAAGAAGGATTGCTGTGACCATTTATCTATTTAACAGCCTATTTAAATCACAGGTGCAAGCTGTGTGTTTTTATAGGGCTACAGGATGTTAAAGCATGAGCATGGTTTTCATCTGTAAGGCCATATTTTACCTGAAGGTCAATTTAAAATACGTTCAATGAAAAGGCACAGACGTGCATAGCTAACATGTACATTATGAGAGGGCAATTCAGTTCATGTAACTCAGGTAATCTCCTACAGCCTGTTCCGCACAACGAATTTGTGTACCATCCTTAAACAAATGAACAGAAAAACCAAACCCTAAGCCACAAAAGAAGCCCCAAACGAGAAAAAGAAACTCAAAAAGTATTTTGGAAAATGTAAGTAATCAAATAGAAACAGGAAGATGTAGCATGAAAGCAACTAAAATATTTTTAATATATGAAATTGTTTAAAGGGAGGCTTTGCTGTGGTTTCATGACTTTTAGGTTTCAGACCAGAACAGTAATCAGTAGTGTCAATAGTTAATTCTGTCTTACCAAATGCATCTCCTTCCTTCGTCCCAACAGAGTTATTACTGTGTTCTCTCAGTGCAGGGACTCTTTCATTCTCAGGGTGGGGGAAGGGAGCTAGGCACTGTCTGTAGGTTTTAGGAAAAGTTTTCTGGCCAAGTGCAGCACAAACCAGTACCTCCCTGTTGGATAACATGCTGCTCAAATCAAATTTTTAGAGGTTGTGTGCTTTTGATGTGATTCCTCCAGTAGAAAAACACAGCAGTCAAGTTGCAAGGTTGTGCAATATTTTCAATTCTGAAGTGAAATAATAAATGGATTTATTGTATAAGAGACTAAAATGTTTGTAATGATCTAGAGAACAGTTAAATATTGTCCACATTATTGGATAAGCAAGGCAACATCTTGAAAGAGCCTTGCTGGACAGACTGCCACCCTACCACGTTCTGGTTTAGTTTGAGCTTATTTTTACGTGCCTCCAGTGACTGTGAAAGGTGCCTTTCCCAACACTAGGTGAGAATTCAAGGGTTCGCAGCTGTCTTTATAACTGGCCCACAATGAAAAATGAAGTGATATTAGCAGGTAGGCTCTCTTAATTAGCAACCTGCTAATTAAATCTGTAAAGCATAATTGTATTTGATAGTTCTACTTGTGTACAGTTTTGCCAACAAGCAGAATTGAGTAGTTCCTCCAGCCAGAGCCATCGTTCTGCTTCTGCCCAGAAAGAGTCTCAGACTGAACCATTGCTGCTTTGACATCAGAAGAAGCTGGTGGAGCTGTAGTAGGAACTGGGTTTGCTCTGTCCAGGAAGGTGAAATGATTACCTGCAGCCTTCAGACCACGCTGAGAAAGGCTGAGGTGTCTGAGCTGATAAAAACAGCTCAGCCCCGAGGGTTTGCAGGCACACTGATTCCTTTGTGCAGACCTTGAGCTGTAGAGTGCACTTCTCAAAGTTACAGCCAAGCCTGTTTCCAGTGACTGGTATGTATCATTAAGAAAAAAAATGCAACCCCCCTTTATTTTCTTGTATCATGCTCTCTGTAGTGACAACATGCTGAAATGAAACATTCCTTCCTATTTGTTAAATATTAAAATAACTGACAATTTCCCTCTCTATTTTCTAATAGTAATTTCAGGTAAGAGGTAAATGAGCTGCAACAAAAATTTCATCTGCAGAGTGTCCTAACAATCCCCTTTAAAGATCATCTTGGTCTTATAGCCTTGCTCTATCACTACCTCAGTCTCTCTCCAAAAAAAAGCATCTAAATAGATCATAAACACGTCCAAAATAGTTGCTCTTGGCCTGTCTAGAAAGTGCATTCTAAATGTTTATTGCCTTTCTAAGGCATCAGTATTGTTTGCAGGGATGTTAATAACCTGAGCTGTGAATGGAGTGTGATCTTGTTAGTGTTCCCATAGTTCTTACAGTTGGCTTCAATCCATCATAACCATCCATTCTGGAAATGTGCTCTGCTGGGTCCTTTTATTACTCTGCTCTCCTCCTGTAGGGCATGACTGAACTATTCAACTTTTCTCTGTTCAACCTCTTAAAACTTTCACTTGCCTCACTTCAGCCAGCTCAGGCTTGTTATTATTTCTGTGGGGGGAAAACAATGAAACTTCATTAAGGGGGGCAAAACCCTGGATTAGTCTAAACCATTAATGGTAACTTAATTAACTTTTATGAGCTCTGTGAGTTTACATCTGCCCTGGCAGTGTTACAGGAGGGTAAACAGAGGACATAGTCTTTCCCAAAACACCACCATTTGTTTTGATTGTATTCAGTCCCTGCATTGACTGCTTTCAGCATTCTGTTTATTTATTTATGTATGTATGTATTACATGAAGCTCCTAAATCTCTCCCCAGACCTGGCTTGCTCTGCTTTTCTGCTCTCTCTCCTATTTTACCTGAGTTTTCACAAATAAGAATGCTCACATATAAAATTATTTACTACGTTAACAATAAACAACTACCAGGAAACTCTGGTCACAGAAAAAAATCCCAAACACACACAGCATAATTTCCAACTCCCCTTTTGTTACAGGCAAATAGAATAGCTACATTGAATGACTGGGGCATTGATTTGGTGCCTCTATCCACTCTTGTCTGTTGTGACTCTGCTACCATTGAGTTATCAAAGACTTAACACCTAAAGAATGATGTTTCCATTTTGTGTTTCTCATGGTCCTCCCAAGAAAAAGGTCTGATTTTAGCAAAAAATAAATTCTATTTGTGATTAGCAAACAGCCAATCCTGGCATAGTCCTGTGTTACCTTTCTGGGCTGATAATGTTACTTGTTAATCTTCAAGAGGACATATCCCCTCCATCTGGCAAGCTCACCTTCCTTCCCCTTCTTTTTCTTCTAGAGAAACCTCCCACATATCTTTGTAGTCAAACAGAGTAGAAAGAATTTGTATAACATAATAAACTCACGTCTTTGGTCCCAGGTGTAATCCCTGAGGCCTTTGAGGGCACTCCTTTGCTGGAAATACAGAACAGCCAGTGTCTGTCCCTTTTTCCAGTCTCTTGTGTCTGTATGTATTGACATCTAAAAAGTAAAA
The DNA here is from genome assembly GCA_013399875.1 of Gymnorhina tibicen. Lineage (NCBI taxonomy): Eukaryota > Metazoa > Chordata > Aves > Passeriformes > Artamidae > Gymnorhina > Gymnorhina tibicen. The sequence goes on from VXAZ01000189.1 coordinate 195,710, forward strand.
TGAGAACAATTGCCCTGAAATGTGACCATTCTGTTCTCTCTCCTGCCTGTATCTGTCACCAGTTGCTAATAACTTTTTATTGTATATAGTAGCTGCTTCAAGTGTGGGTTTCAGCATTTGTTTGTAGAAAACCTTCATTTATCTTTCTATCTGTCCTATAAAAGATTGAGATGCTCTGAACTCCTGTGCTGCTGCTGTTCTCTTTTTATCTCTCCAGTGAGGTGTTATCCTCAGGTGAAATAGTCTAATCAGAGCTGATGGCCATATTCAAGCCCATCCCAGGGTGTATATCTTGCTCTTTGAAGACCCTTGGTATGGCCACAGAAAACAGAAGTAAAAAGGCACATGATGAGACCATAATCAGTTGTATTTGCATATTTCCTCTTAAATACTGAATCAGCATTTACTTGTTAATAACAATGAGCAATTAATTGTTAATTTAGACCAACTTCTAAAATGTTGTGTTGCTTCCTGCATGAAAGGAAATAATTTAAAAGGCGCTATGGGGTCGGCCTACTGCTATTCAGCATATTTATCTTTGCCATTAGTTTTGGGTAAAAGTGCTGCTTCTGTGTAGAGGCCACAAATCTTGTTTGTGCTTCCTGTTGCAGAATGTTTATTACACAAGCAGTCAGCAGCTCCACGTGGGTGTTCTGAGCCCCACTATCGACGATGATGACAACAGATGCCTGGTGGATGTGAACAGCAGGCCCAGGCTCATTGAATGCAATTATGCCAAAGCCAAGAGAATGAAGCTTTACTGGCAATTTACTCAGGTAATTCTTACCCAGCAGACATTTCAGAAAGTTTTAAGTCTCTGTTTCTGTGTCTGAAGTGTGATTAATCTGTTTACTAACAGAACAGGACCAGATTTATCCTTGCTTTCTTTGCACACAGCCAGGGAGCTGGGGTTTAGATTTGATCCCAATGTCAGCTACCTCGGTGGGGTACAAAACTTGTATTATATTTTCTGATTTCACCATGAATAACTTGTTTCTAAGGCAGAGTACTGTTATGGAAAAAAAGAAGGTTATTTCAGTGGAGTCAAATGCAAAGTAACCTATTTAGGAACAGATAGCTTTTTGTCTTTTTTTTTTTAGAAGCAGCAACTCAGAAAAGGGGTAGTGGGTCATTGGTGATAACAGCCTCATAATGAAATAGTTCTGCAGTTTCTTTAAAGGCTAATGCTTTTATACATGAGTGTGAGAGATGCAGAAAGAGGCTCAAGGAAAGGCTGAGAGGTGCTTTCACAGCGATGAGAACGCTGACAGGACACTAAGTCCAGGCCTGGTGTCCGCCTTCATAACTGATTTAGAAACATAAGGGAGAACTGTAAGGAAGCCACAAAAGTTCTGGGGCTAGAAAAGATGCTCTGCCACATAACAGTGATGGAGATCACTCTGGTTTAACTAAGAGGAAATGGCAAGGTGACTCAAGGCATCTCAGTGTTTCCACAGACGGATATAGGTTATCCTGGAGACAAAACAGGTTCCAGTGGTTGGAAGCTAAAGACAGTCAAATTCTGTTTTTCAAAGAAAGATGAGTTTTTCCTAAGGTAAGTTTAACACAATGGAACTTTGCCATTCACACTGGTGAATCAATGCAATGAAATTACATTACTTTCTAAAATAAGTGCATGATTTAGCTTCTGGGGGAAATGTCATAGCTAGTGCGAGTTTGCCTGGTCTCACAGCTGCTCCTCTGCAGTTTTGAGTCAAAAAATCTAGTTGTGTGCTCCAGCCCACAGACTGAGGCTCACCATGAAGGTAGTTTCTTTCCTGCGTTTAATTTTTCTGTAACATCCATGTGGGTTTGCAAATATCTTTTCTGTCACCTCATTAGTTTCTTTTTCTGTAACAGCCATTATCCATATACTTTAGGACCTTGTTAATACAGTTTAGCTTCAGTCTTGGTGCAGACAGCATCTGGACACTAATCAGTAAAGCATAATATTAGCTTATTTTGTATTTCTACTTGAAAGTCATCCAGGTCTTTAAGAGGTAACTCTCAAGCAGCAGATCTTAAATCCCTAAATTTGCCCCTCGAGGGCAAAGTTTTAATTATGTCTTCTCACAAATTTTAACACTAGTCTTCTCATGAGGGGGGCCTCACTGGGTCCATCTCTCCACTTGATTTTTTGTACCATTTCTTAAAAGTATAATTAACAGTGAAGAGTATTTCAGTAATATTTTAGCATGGTCCACCTATCCAGTGATTGCTCTGTATACCCCAAAGTTTTGGTGACTATTAATGGTTTCTGCTCCAGGATACTGCTGCTATTTCATAGCACTGATTACGTTAGATCTCAGCGGGAGGGGGGGGCAGCAGTAGAAGGCCTTGATAATTTAGCTATTAAAAGCTTCAAAAATGGGATTTAGTAGCATTAGGTTTGTTGCAATTCCATGTTCCAGGATACAATCTCTCAANCAGCAGTAGAAGGCCTTGATAATTTAGCTATTAAAAGCTTCAAAAATGGGATTTAGTAGCATTAGGTTTGTTGCAATTCCATGTTCCAGGATACAATCTCTCAATGAAGGTGCAGCTCTGGTAACCTTGACTCTATGGACTCCGTCTTCCTTCTACAAAGGAACTTCTCCCCAGGAGAAGTGAAAGCTAATTAGTTGTTTCTTTATGATAAATTAAGAGACAAATGAAATGATTAGAAGTTTTCTGTTCAAAAAGGATCTTGTTAATACCCAATACAATTTAAATGTCATTATTGCTCAACGTACTGCCTGGTACCCAGCCCTGGGTACGTTCTGTAAGGAAGAGGAAAGTTAATGAATGTAATCAAGTCTTGCCAAGATCAACTGATGAACTCCATTTGAAATGCTCCCATTTAGTCTGGTGAAAAGATGTGTTTGTGTGAATGTCTTGGAAGCTTTTTCCTCTAAAAAGACACTTTTTAAATTGCTTTTTTAAAACTCTGGTATTTCTTTTATTTATATTGTGCAGTGAGCAGAACCATCAAGGTAATGTGAGTAACCAGGATTGTAAGCATTGACACTTACGTAGTCTTGAAATCTGTGAACTGTTAATTAAACTGTAGATGCTGGTTGTAGCTGTTTGTAGCACTTTCCTTTAGCTGCAAGTGTGCTTTGACTTCTCTGGATGCTTCAGCCGTTCCATGAGAATGTCTGATGCTATAGGTAAGTAAAAATGCAGCAGTGCAAGTGGAGAATTGTCTCATAAAGGGAACAGGAAACAGACTGACCACTCCAAGCAGGATAAACCAATTGAACTAGATTTCCTTGACCAGGACAAAAATCATTATATTCCCTGCTTTACAGACATTTGTGTTTAAATTATGTTAAAATTCAAATTAGTTTGAATGAGGAAACACTATAATCTGAGAGGCACCACAATAGTCTGTGGTGGTTCATGGACAGCAGTCTAGTCGATAGAAAACTGTACACTTGTTTTAAAAACAATATCCTTCAGGTAGCATTTTCCTCCTCCTTTGTACTGTGTAATGATGAGCTAATTCCATATGACAAAAGTAGAAGATGGGGTTATCCTTAGTTAGGGGAGTCCTTGCTTCTGTAGATCCATTAAATAATTATTTATTTAATTATTAAATTACATCTTCTAGATCAGAAGTGTGTATATACACACACATATATATATATATGCTTGTGCATATGTATCAAACTTGATTTTTTTAAAATTTTATTTTATTTATTTATCTTTTACTTTGGTTTTAAAATTTTAAATTCCCTGGCTCTCTTCAGTTGCAGGCAGCTGGAGTCAGGCAGCCAGATGCCCACTGCTACCTTGTGGACAAAATTGTGGTTTGATGAGCAGGCACTTGGAGGGAATCACCACCTCTGGTATCTTTGTCCTGTACAGAAACTTGCACTGAGCCTTCAAAGCTTGTAGTATGTCTTTGTATCATCAGGATCTGTCTGAGCACATTTCCATGCTCCACAGTTTTGTACAGCTGCCAAATGCAATGAGACCCAATAAAATGTAGGCTTTGGTGGCATTGTTGCTTCCAAAGCTTCTCCAAGTGTTTATAACAGTAATTATGTCACATTATGTAAATCAGCCCAGAAAAGACTCCCATCAACTGGGTGGTGTTCAAGAATTTTATTGTTCAGGCTGTTTGTCAAGTCTTCTCTTAGGGAAATGTTTGGTTTGGAAAGACTTTTATTCTGGGAAGTCTTCTAGTGTTTGACAGCTCACCTAGTTCAGTCTGTCTCACCCCTTCTTCATTTAATCAGACCAAAATCAGAGCTTGTAGCAAAGAAATGGTAAATGATCAGAAACTAGAAAAGGGAGAGAGGACAGAGGCAAGCCTTACATGGTAGTAAAATGGTCAGAATTTTACTGAAATATGACTTGAAACATGATTTCAAGGAAGCTGCTTTGGCATCATGAAGTGTGAGGAAAGCGAAAACCCAGGCTGTGAGCTGGTTTTGGCGAGGAGCAGGTGCAGACGCTGCTGGCATACCTCACCTGGGTGGCAGCAGGTCATTTAGAAAGCTCACTTGCCTCGTTAGGGCTCCTCCAGAGGCATAGCAAAGGCAAAAGGAGGAAATTTTTGTGTAATTACTCTTTATCTGGAATTACCTTCCTGTTTCTGTTCAGCTGGACAGGGAGGTGACTGTTCCATTCTAACCAGACGAGCCACACTCTCACTTTTTGCTGTTGTGAGAAATGCAACAGGGGAGAGCTTTGTATAAAAAGAGGCAAAAGGAAGGACACAAGGCTGAGCTAAAAACTCAGGCTTAATCATTTACAGCTGTTCCATATTTAGTTAATGTAAGTAATTCAGCTTCCAGCATGGTTGCCACAGAAAGGTAGGAAGAGTCTGCATCTATAGGGATGGACACTCACCTCATCCTTCATGGGAGGGAGAGGTTGTGCTGGGCCTGCTCTCAGCCCGGTCCTGTTCCCAAATCCTCTGATAACATCGCTTTTGCATGGTGTGGAGAACTGTGATTCTCGTCACTGCTGAAGGTTTCCACAGGATGTCTTCCCATTCATAAGTGTTTGGAGGGGGTGGTTTATGCTATCCGCAGAAACTGTAAATAAAATTGCTTGCTGGCAGCTGTAGTTACAATATGTATTTCTTAAGTGTCTAGTAGGAAATTGCTTTGGAAGGAAAAGGGAAGACAGACGAGCAAATTAATTACTGAGTTGTTACAGGTATTGCACAGATAAATATGATGATTTAGATCTTATTTGAATAGGTATTAGATAGTAGATAAGGAGATATTCTGTTTAGCTGTATAAAGGAAGAATAGGCCTTAAAATTACTTAATTTACATCTTGTTCCTCCTGCAGACTTTGGCCTTTCAATTACTCTTACCCACCCTTATCTAATGAAAATAAAGGATGTGCAGGACTACATTACCCACCGCCACGGGAACGCAGGCTGCATGGCAGGATTAAACTGGTGGGCTGGGAAGCAAGCCAGAGAATCTCTGTACCAATTTCAGATGCCCCCTCGCTGAGCACACAGAGTGCAGAAGCAGAACCCAACACCATTAAACAGCAGCATAATTCTAATGTCCACTCCTGTTTTCTTCCCATCCATTAGCCAAGGACACCAGTGTACAAGAGGGATTCATCTCAAAAGAGCTCTGTGTGTCCAAGGGAACAGTGGCCCCCATCAACTTCATCAGATTCTTCCGCTATGAGAGCCACAGGCTGGAAAAACAGCATCATTAATTTATCAGGAGTTTGGATTTATGTGGTATTTCTAACCACAAAGGATGCAAATACTCTCAATATGTCTTTGTAGTTTAAGACAGGCTGTACTGCTATAGAGCTGTGTAATTAGGCAGTGTTGTTTGCCTGGCAGCTCAGAACAGAAAGGGATGGTGGTCCTGTTAAAAGAGATACAGACTTTGATCCTGCAGGAGAAATATAAAGAAAAACAGCACATAATTACTCAGTTAAATGAGCCAATAGACTAGGTTAAGCCCTGTAGTTTTAGTGAAGCTATCTGATTTTAAAGTAACCATTTTTGCCAAGTGTGAAGTTTTGAATCTCAGACACAAAAGAGCACTTCCACAAACCCCAGGGGCCCCAGTCCACTGTTGGTGTAGGGGTCCAGTACATCAGCAGCATTTCTATATTTAGGTATTCTTTGCCCATTTTTTGATCAAATATTACCCCAGCTTGCCTGTACTTAATATTTGAACTAACTGGATAACTGCACAAGGTGTTATAGCTGGAGGACAAGGAAGCTGAGCCACTGTTCTGCTTAGACATGAGAAAACGATAGTTAATGTTTCAATTTTCATTTTGCTCTATTAAATTTGCCCCTAAGTCATGTGTAACTTAATATTCTTGTCATATTTTAATATGACAATATTAATTTTAAAAAAGGTGTCTTAAAATATTTCCTTTTTATTCACCATGTCTTACTATAAGCCTATAAACATTTTAGTACCATTTATGCAGAATGGAATTGAGAAGTACGAAAATCTGCATGCATACAGGCTTTCTCCATTTTTAATACTTGACTTCAACTTAAATATGGAAATGTATATGCAAAAAACATGTACAAAAATATTAGATACAAATATTACTTCACAGTATCGTGTTTTAACAACTCATGTTAGATTTGCTTGGCAATTATTGCTAACTGACGTTACATTTACTTGGTAATTATTGCTGTAGCTAGTGTTAACCAAAATTTCATTGTTTCAGTTTAGTCTTCTATTTGGAGTAATTTTCTAGTAGCAAGTTTTAATCTTTGCAAATTGGGTGTAGAACTTGCTAGCTAGAAAGTTTGTGTGAAATACAGCAGTAAAATGAGCTTTTAGTGGATGCATTTCAAATCTTTTCTAGCATATCACATTATGCAGTATTTACTCTCCTGAGGACTACATTTAAGCTCCAAAGACACTTGTGCTGAATTAATTTAGAAGAAAGTTAACACATACCCATGTTTTTCCTTCAAAACAGATACCCTATTTGCATTTTTTAGCATCTAATTTTAAATGCCACATTTATTTACAAAGAAATTAGTTGTTCTAGTTGCACATGATTCTTCCTAATTTCAGCTGTCCGGGTAGGCTGCATCCAAAACCCACAGAGGACAGCTGCTGCCAAGGCACTGCATGGCACTAACATGTCAGGCATGCAAAACAATGGCCAAATCCAGAAGGTCTCCTACAAGTTGAGTGATAACCAGCACTCACCAAATGAAGGGCTTGAGTTTCAGGAGCTCTGAGCTCTGCTTTTGGTTCCTCTTCTGCATTTCTGCACCCATTGCTGCTTGGGTTCTGCATTCCTCAGCTGTGGGAGAGATAGAAGGAGTTTTGCCATTATTATTTCTAACTTCCCAGCCGAAAACAAAACTCTGTCCCAATCAAGTCAGTAAAAACTGTATCTTTAATCCCAATGGAGGCAAAAGCAGTATGTATGTAAGCAAGATTTGGCTACCACACAACAGTCTACAGTCTGAGATGAGAAGATGAGAAAAATCTTCCCTTGGAAGTCAAATAAATCAGGATGAAAAAACTGACTAGAAAAGAGGATTTGTTACTCAGTGAAATGATCAGGCCATCAAGCCTGGTGTCCTGAACCCAACAGTGGTGACACTCAGTATACCAGACAGAAAAAACAGATCATTTTCATTACTCTGAGTAAACTGCACAAGGTTTGTGCTGCAGCAGCAACGACATTGCTTTCCCAAGATCAGTTATAATCAGATTTGTATGTTTAGCAGGGAAAAAGCCATTTTCAATAACTAGACACTGTGATCAGAGTCCCAAAGAACCCAGCCTAAATTCCCATGTTAGAATATGCAGATCAATTGAAATACTGGTGCAAATTCATTTCCTAATTTTCTTCACTTGGCACTCAATTTATTTCTTAGTCTCTAGGGACTGGTTTAATCATAAGCATATAATGATAATGCAAGTAGTTCAGTTTCTGGGTTAAAATGCATTAAGCCTCCTTCATATGGAGCATTCAGATTAGAAAACTTAGATTAATTAAATACAACACACACACACAAAAGGAATAAAATTGTCATTCGGTATTTTTGTTTTCCAAGGGAGATACTTCTCACAAACAATCTCATCTAAACCCCATAAATCTTTGGAAAGATTTCCCCATGTCTGGGGAAAATATAAAAATCTTAGGTTTCCTAATTGTGCTGAAAGGAGTTTCTTGTTTATCTGGCTGAAGGTGAGTAACTAGGTGTAACCTATGCTAAGGATGGTAAATAACAATGTGAAGTTGTGTTCTTCACATCAGTTTTTTTATCTGTGCTATGTTAGAGCAATATTTTCATCCGTAGGGAGAAAAGGGGAAAGAATAAGGCAGTGAGGAGCTCCTAGGCATGAACTACAGCTGCAAGATGGGGTTGTGTATAGGTTTGGAGCCCTCACTACCCACAAGACATTGAGATGCTGGAATGTGTCCAGAGAAGGGCAGCAGAGCTGGTGAAGGGGCTGGAGCACAAGGCTGAGGGAGATGGGGGTGTTTAGCCTGGAGAAAAGGAGGCTCGGGGGGGGCCTTATTGCTCTGTGTGAAAGGAGATTGGAGCCAGGTGGGTGTTGGTCTCTTTTCCCAGTGACAGGATGAGAGGAAATGGCCTCAAGTTGTGCCAGGGGAGGTTTAAATTGGATATCAGGAAAAATTTCTTCGCTGGAAGGATTGTCAAGCACAGGAATAGGCTGCTCAGGGAAGTGGTGGAGTCACCAGTTCTGGAGGTATTTAAAAGACACGTAGAAGTGGCACTTAGGGACATGGTTTGGTTTGGTTATGGACTTGATAGGGTTGAATTAATGGTTGAATGGTTGAACTCCATGATCTAAAAGGTCTTTTGCCACCTAAAAACTTCTGTAATTCTATACACCAAAATGATGTTACTTCATAACCAAACACAAAGGCAGAACCTAGGAATACACAATTTGCTGCATGACAGATCACAAAATTAATTAACTAGATTAATTACCTCATCTAGAAGACTGCCCCAGGCAAGGGGCAGTGCTTGCTGTTCCACAGAAATGAGCTCTGCTCTGAGCCAGCAGTTCACTGTAAGACCAGGAGGAGGATTCCCTTCTTGACCCCTGATGTGCTTTCTTCGAGAAGATTGAGGCTTGATTTGCCTGAATGATCATCTCAGCATGCCTAAAAAGAGTTATCAGCACTGTTAAAATTAATTCAGCCCACTGAAAACATCCAGTCAGTCACTGAACATTGATGTTTGAGACAGTGAATTCAACTGGTTTCCTATACTCTCATAAATCACAATACTTGTAGCAAATTTTTAATCTAACACCTTTGTTCCTTAGAAACTTTGTTTACCAGTTCCTCACTGCTTTTCACAGGTATTCATGCTTTCGAACACTAAAGCCAGGTCCCACTAATTTTCATTCCCCTCCTAAGAAAAGTCCTGTTTTTATTTCATGTTACTATATTTTGTAATTCCCCACCATCTGCATATTCCATCACACTTCAAAACATCTTTGTTGCCTTTCTCTGTCTTACACTTCAAACATCTTGAAGCAAGCCTAGATCAAGGCAGATAAATCAAGCTGGAGTTGTTTGCAGAAATCATTTACATGTAATCAGAATGAAAGAGAAAAAGGTAACTTTCCTGAGCTTTTCACAAAATGCATTAGTAAAACATGCAAATAAAGCAAATGTCTCCAGCACTCCTGTCTTTTTCCTGATTGTATCAAAATATTGTTTCACTACACAGGCAGCTACTGCCTGGCACAATCAATGAAAAGAAAGATTGTTTAAAAATCTGGTTTTTAGTTAGAGAAAAATTACCCTGCAGAAAATATTGGACAAAGTATTGATTTGGATATTTTCTATGGGTCAAGTCTCACTCCAGAGGTCTTTAAAACACAGGATTTACCTATATCCAACTCTTCTCCTAGTAGAGGGAGCATAAAATGTAGCAGTTGTTGTTGTTGTGAACTTACATAGTTTAGAAACACATCTTAAGTTCTCATTTAAACTTGGAGCACTAAGTAGCCAGTGAGCGCTGAATTTGGTGGGTTCTGCATTTACAGTTTTCTGGGTGCTACCAAGCAGGACAGCAGGAAGTACAGGGCAAAGGAAGACACATGGGACGTAAATATGAACATCATCCCTCACCAGCATGCATCTCTGCAGCTTACTCCTGTAAGTTCTCAAAAAGGCAATTTATTTCTAAGTGACCTGGCCTGTTACTGGTTACTCAGGACAGCTGTGGTCAGGAAAACCACGCACATCATCCTCAGCTGCACAGCATGAGCCCAGTTCTTCCTTTTCCACAAAGGACTTGCTGGGTAATCCTGGCTCTCAGAACAACATAACACATCATCATCATCTGGATTTGCTGCCAAATAAAAACCAAACCATGTGTTCAGCTGTAAATTCTGCATTTAGCCATAATTATCAGGGCTATGTATGGATAAAGGATTCCCTTTTTAATCTTCTTCCCACTCTACCACACCCACAACCCCCTCCCTGGAAACAGAGTTCAATAATTAATTCCAAAAATTACATCGTATACCTACAATACTTGTTCCTGCAGATGTTTTCCTAGCACGTCAGGAAGATTCCCTGGCCAGTGCTGATATCCTAATAATTCATGTTTAGTTTCTGAAAAATACCTCCAGTCTGGCTAATGAATTCTACTCCAAAACTTCCATTTTCTTAGTCTTATCCCAATTTTCTGTCGTAAAACACATTTCCAGCTAACATATCCTGAAGAGCTTCTTGGTATTTTAGTGAAGGCTTAAATTAAATTAAGGTATTACTTTCTTAATCTTGCTATTAACAGGACTGCAATCTGTTATTAATCTGTGATAAAACTTCATATATATGTGAAGAAATGTTAGTGATAGGTATAAATCCACACACTCCATCTCTGATTTTTATGCTGTATCTCTGTAATTTGTTTCCTATTCCAGTTACACTCTCTGTATGAAGCTGCATTTCCTTGTGCCAGGTTTAATTGCTTTCATTTTAATACTTTAATTAATGGTATTGTGTCTACATCCTGGAGAGAGTAAGCAAATCAGACCATTCAGTCTAGAGTAAACAAAACAGAAAATGATTGCACAGAGCACTAGTTACTAAAACCTGGTCTGGACATACAGATGAGGCTGCATCGTTTGATTTGTCACAGGTGCAGTATTAAAAATTTGTTGCAGCATTATGAAAATTTAGCATTTATGGTCATGTAAAACCTGAACATTCACTCCGATGTCTTGGGAGAGGAATGAGACAAAATTGTGATGTAGGCATTAAAGTGGTGCAACTGTTGAATGATGCGTCTGATCCCACTGCCAGAGGATGTTTCTCAGCATTTACACACTGAGTACCAGCAGCTTGGGTGGCTACCTGGCAACAGAACCTGAG
>VXAZ01000199.1:0-51828 GCA_013399875.1 Gymnorhina tibicen
CGGCCGAGCCTCCGCGGGACCCCCGCGGGCGGAGCGACCCCCGCGCCCGCAAAGGGCGGGCAGGCACCCGGCCGGGTAAAACCGGCAGCGGAGAAAAGCGGGAAGAGGGGGAAAAACGGGGAGAAAAGTGAAAAAGACAGAGGAAAAAAGCCACGGGGAAAAACAAGAAGAGAAAAGGGAGGCAAGGAAGAAAGAAGGGGNCAGACGTGATACAGCCAGTGCCTTCTGCTTCTCAGCTCCCACAGGCTGGGAGGAGGGACTTGATGAACCCGACCTACACCTCGGGCGTGGGTGAAGATGACCCTCACCCTGGGTGGGTGGCTAAAGCTGACCCTCACCCCGGGTGGGTGGGTGAAGATGATCCACACCTCGGGTGGGTGGATGAAGTTGACCCTCACCTCGGAGGGTGGGTGCCGGCCAAACCAGCAGCAGGGACACACGCCCAGGGCTGTGGGGCAGGAACAAAGCTGGGGACATGCAGGGGCTGGAGGTGGGTGTGAGCCCAGCTATGAGGAAGACCCTGCACCCCACGGTCAGTGTGAGGGTGTGTGTGTGTGCCCGGCTGTGTCTGTGCCTTGGTAGGAGATGGCCTTTCAACAGCTATGGCCAGCAGGGTTTTTTATTTCTTTTCTTTGGTTCATTGACTGAGCTATCATGGCACATTTCTGGCTTTGTCACAGGGCAGGGATAATTCAGGGCATCTGTGGCCTTGTCATCAGGTATAGGAGGCCCTGGAGCTCTGGACCAACTAGAGATGGGTGCTCCTGAAGGAGGGGGCTGAGGGGGGAACGGCACCCCTCCACCGTTTGCCTGAGATAGATGGAAAAACTGAAGCATGTCAGGGAAAGATAAGGCAGAAGGTTCCTCCTGCCCCAGCCTGTGTGCTCTGCCTCTGCCAGTGGCTGTGGCATGGGACAGGGGCCAGGCTGGCGCTCCTCTGGATGGGGATGGAGCCAGAGAGGGACTCCCCATCCCTGGCACTGCTGTCAGGTGCTGCTGAAAAGGCCCTTGAAGTTCTACCTCCATTCTCAGTACTCAAAAAGGGCAGTGCTTGCACGCCTGGATCAGTGGGGTGAGTAAATACCACCGTGCCATAAATCACAAAGCACAAGATGTAACACATGGCTTCAGCTGATGCCCAGAGTTTTAGCTTGTTCCTTCTGCTTCCTTTCTATTACAGAAAGGATGCTTTACTTTGGCTTTTAAATAAGGATTCCTTTTCCCCAAAAATAAATCTTTCCTGACAATTTTGACCTTTTACAGCACAAAATGCAAAAAAAAAAAACCCTAGGATGAATGTACCTTCCAAGCCAATAAACATTACAAAATTAAATTGTTGTAGGAACAGTAAGCTAGAAATAGTTGTAGCCATGAACACAGACAACAAGACAATCCTGGCTGCATTTGCTGTAGTTGACATGGAGATCTGGAAATAGAGATCTTGTTTCATCTCACGTAGTTTTATGAGCAAAACACAGTATCAGTTTTGGTGCTGAAACTCTTCAGCAGCAGCTTTATTCTGGCCCCAGATTCCATCCAACACGCTCACTTTCGTTAGCAGACCCAGGAAGAAAAGAGCCAAACAAAATATTGCATTAGGCCCATGACAGCAACCCTGAAGAAGGGAAACAGAAAGGCATTGCTGCAGTAAGCAGAGGGCAAGGTCCAAGCGCCCTCCGAGCAGCTGGGAACTGTATGGCTGAACACCACGTCCCCCTCAGCAAGGCTCTGGATGCCCACAAAACACAGCTCTGCAGACATTGCTATCACTAATACACCTCACTCCATCGAGAGAATACTCAACGTAATCAAAACCAACAACAAAAAATAAAGATAAAAAAAACCACACAGGACAAAATTACTCAATTCAGACTTTCAGGAATTTTCTTGTGACTCTGCAGGTATTTCCAACAGGCTCTTGTGCATTCTGTCACCAAATGACTAACACTTATGGAGCAGATTCATTCCCATGAAATCATCCTGCTGAACCCCATCCATCCATCCCTGATCTTCCGCATTAGAGCATATTTCAGACCACACAAATTATTTGGCACAAGAGCAAGATTCCATCCTCCTTAACCACTCACCTGAGATTTACAGTATATAAAGCCAGGCAGACACTTGGCTTAGGTCTCTGCTGTGGCTATTCTGGGTTCAGTGGGTAAAATTTTCCAAAGGCTCTCTACAATCCATCTGTCAATTTTACTCCATATCAAAAAGTGTTGCCTGGACTTTGTGCTTACGATTGATTGCATCCACACAGCCCTATAAGGAGGGCCTTACTGAGTGTACTTTTTTTGGTCATATTGAATATACAGCATTCTTTTCCTCAGAATGAGTCATCCAACGGAAAATTGGATCTGTTCCGTCATCAGAAGTTGCATGGCATTTTATACAAGAGTAAGATCACATCACAGCATCTCTGAATTTTAGGAAATTGCATTAGAATTAGCTCAATATCAACTGCTTAAGCAAAGGAGCTCGGTAATCTTGCTTTTCTGAGTGAATTTTGACCATGTTGCATCCCTTTGTGGATCCTGGGAACAGCCCAGCTCTATCTGCAGTGATTTCTCTGAACAGCTTGCCTTGTCACATGCTCTACCTTACCTAGTCATGCATCATGAGAAGATAAAAGTTAATCAATCAACCCTGCACCTTGCAGCAAAAGGCTTTTATTTCATTTCATGCCAGAAAGAGGGCATGGGGTTGGGAGGGGAACTTCACTGCAGCAAACAGAGGCAAGAGGGTTCCAGCCCGCTCTGCTTTTCATACCCCAGCTGGAATATCATCATCCCTAAAGTCAGTGGGAAAAGTAAAGTCAGGAAACTTGTCTTGAGGAGGAAGCACGGTCTGGCAAGGGCCTTGGGGTCACTGTCCTTGTGCCCAGGCCCCGGGACACACCAGCACCTGTGGGGTGATGGTGGCCAGAAGCACCACTGTTCACAGACCCTGGCCTCCCACCACACCTGCCCCGCTCCCAGGAGAGGATGGAATGATGATCTTGCTGGAGTGACCATCCCAGCAGCAGCACGGAGGCAGCACATCTGCTGTGGCCCTTTTCTAAACGCCAGAATGGTTTGCAGTTTGTGCACTTCACTTCAGCTCTAGCTCTCTCCTCTTCTAATTGGTGCCACCAAAGATCAGCACTGCTTAAAAATAAAGCAGGGTTGTGTCAATATTGATTATTTCCCCTCCTTCTTCTGTTTCTAGTAGCAACTAAAAATAATTTACAATTCATTACAGACATGACATCTCCTGCAGAATAAATGCCATTGTCACATTTAAAATTCAGTCCATATCTGACTTGAATATCTTCATTTACTCTGTGTATAATGAGAAAGAGGAGGTTTTCTTTCCTCAGAAAAAGCTCATCCACCATCATAGACACAGATTCTTTTAAATTATTTTAATTTTAAAATACTTGAGGCTCTGCTTGTGTCCATCAGACTCGTCATTTTCTGCTCATTTTGCATGCTTGAAAGATCAATCATATTTGCATGCAAATATTTTTGGCCTCCCTAAATTTAGTGCATAATAAATGGCTCAAATTTCATTTCCAAAGCCATAAGGGGGAGGGATAAATACAGCACTGAAAGGAAAAATAAGGGCTTTGCAGTTTGCAACCACAGTCCTTTAAAAGCAGGGATGTCAAGGCAAGCATCCACTGGCCGTAGATCACTGGGCTTTATTCGACACTGCAACAAGATTAAGCAGGTTTAACATCAGCCTCCCCTACACACCTCCCTCAGGGGACATTTCAAGAACAGGTTTTTCTGGGGAAAAATAAAAAAACAAATCCAGACTTTTATCCAACATTTACAAGTTCAGGATTTCAGGCTGCCTGCTTATTAAAAAAAACAAAACCTCTGTAGAGGAGCCTTAGGCAAGGTGCGGCTGGCACTCCTGAGACCTGTGGGTGTGCCCCAGTGCTCGGCACTGGAAACCACCACTCCACAGCGCAGCGCTCTGTTCCGGGGCTGGGGTCACCTAAGGCTCTGCTTAGAGACCTTTCCCAGGGCTTTATCACCCCTCAAGTGCCTCTTGTTTTCTCCAGTGACTGCCGGAGGAGCCCAGCCCCGTTGCCTCACTGCTGCTACTTGCCCAGTGACCTACACTTACTACGGGATACCTCAAGCTTGGGATAATCAGGCTCCACCCCATAGGAGAGACCCCCCGCCCAGGGCAGGGGAATGGGATCTATCAGCTCAGCCAGGGCCAGAGGGGCAGAGAAGCCTGTGCTGGAAGGAGCTGCAAAAGCAGCAGATGAATCAACAGGGAACGAGTTTACTGCTAATACTTGTTCCAGTATAGCAGCCTCCAGTTTGAGTACCCTGCACAGGAATAGCAAAACACCAACGGATTAAGGAATAGAATATATGCCTTCTCATAGAACCACCAAATTATTTTTATCTCCAGGCCTCCCACACACATACTCACATATTTTCTCCCATGGAGTTTCAAGGCTTTTCACAAGCCTGTGACATCTGCTTACCAACATTTGGTGTAAAAATATCGATATCTGCTCTGCATAGCTGTTCTGAGTGCTACATTTACCAGCCAGTAAAGATCAAGAGTCTCCTGGGAGCTGGCTGGATCAAACTGTCATGATTTCAGCACTGCTTTGCGTCAGACAGCAGAATTTAAAGTCAAAACACAGATAGTTCAGGGAGGAAGACAATGTGAAGCCCTGAGTCATACCCTGCTGAGGGTGAGGAGAACAGATTAATAGACAGCAAACATGAATGAAACCAAAGGGCTCATTTAGTCATGCGGCTGCTTCTGAAACCCAAAATAGGATTTATTTTTAGTTGCGGGGCATGAAAAGAGGATTTCTTTGCACTTTGCCAAGGAGAAGTTGAGAAAAAAGTTTTAATTAGCATGGGGCAGGCTCCCCTTTGTCTTGACACCTCGAGGGGCTCAGCTGCAGGGCTGGCTGTGTTCAGGGCTTGCTGCTCACAGGCTGCTCTAACAACATCCATGGGATGCTGCATGACCTGGCAGCTTTCAGCATCATTCAGATATGGAAGAGGCAGCCTTTACTCCAGCCCCAGCCAACTTTCCTTTGCTAAAGTTGAGTCAAAACAGTGTGCTTGTAGCCAGGTGGGGTTTTATTGAGGAGCTGCGCCATTCCCTACTGCTGGCTCATGGGGAAAGGAGACAAAGCAACCGTGTCTTGGCAGTTGGAGAAACTGCACAGGTTCACCCCAAATCATTGGAGATTACATAACTGAAACCTCCGAGCCCTTCAGAGCAGCTGTGGCAGCAACCAGCAGCAGCAGCCAGCAAAACCGGTTTGCCTCTGCCTTCCCTGTGCGTGCCCCCTGCTTGTGGCGAGATCCTCAGCTGGTGTGAGGGTCCAGCCCGGGGTATTGGCCACCTTGGGGTATCTGGGTCAGCCAGGATTGCCCTTCAGTGATGATATTTTTGTGAGAGAACACGAAAGTGTTACATGGGAGAGAAAAAAGTTTGCATAACAGTGATCTGTACACACATTTATGTGAGTTTTCATTTTAAATAAACAGAGAGAAGTGCTTTGACAGCTGTGCATAAGATTAGGTCCATTATTTAGTCCTCTGCTAAATCATCCAGCAATTCTGCTCTGTAGAAACTTCATGATCTTGGGGCTAAATAATTTCTATTCCTTACTTACATTAAAGCCTCATTAATTTTCACATTAATCACTCATAAACATGAAGAAGCTCAGTGATTTTGGATCTCCGTGCCTCTGGCAGAAAAGTGTCCATTTTGTTATCTGCTGCCTTGTCTGACAACACGGGATAGCATTCAGAGGAGCAAAATTGCCACTCCAAATTAACACTTCTGTGCTTCCTCTCTTTTCCTGAGCATCCAGCCATTCCCAAAGCATGAGCCAACGTGCTGGCATTACTGCACACGGGCAAAGGTTCTTCCATCCCCAAGCCATTAGGAGCATTGCTTTAGCAATGGAGCACATGAGAATTTATGTGCTAAAGCTAGGAGGGCAAAAAGCCATGCTCTGCTCCATGCCATAAAACATTATCACAATTTTCTCATGCATTGTCCTTGTCAGGGTCATTTGTTTCACCGGTTTCATTACAGCCCTTTTTGTGGCCATAAGTTTGTCCTTTGCTCAGTACCTATGTGCATGAATTCCAACTCTATTGCTACAGTAATTTATACAGATCTGGGTCAAAATCAAATCTAGTATTTGGTCGAGGATGTGACAAAAATAGACAAAAGAGACTCAGTGCAAGGCACAGCACAGAGACAGTGTTATAGAATTTCTTCCTTCTACAAGAAGAGAGCAAACAATTTGATTTGTTAGCTCATGTGGACAAGGCAGAACCACGTCATGCCATGCCCTTTTAAAAAAATGTATACTAAATTAAAAGTTTAGTCAACATAATTATGAGCGATTGCATCAAAAAGAGAGCACAGGTTCATGTCCTCCCATGTGGTTATGGCTATTAGCATCTGTCACATCAGCATCAAAGCAGAAATCCTGTAGTTTTAGGGTTCAGCTGTGCTGCCTTTGGATTTCAGGATACAGACCCAGGGAGAACTGGCTGGCTTAGGAATACTGTTCCCTGGTTCAGTGACTGTGGGATGAAGGCAAGTCCAGAGCCTCAGTGCAAAAAGCAGAACAAATGCAGGTTAATCATTTACCCCCAGACGCTGCAGGCTGTGCTCAGGAGTGAGCACAGAACCAGCACGGCCCACTGACCTACTGACACCCACTCTTGGGTGGTGAGCGTTTAATGCCATCAAACAGAGGTGCAGGAGGCAGATTCTGAACAGCAGGAGACAGAGAAATCAAACAGTGTGATCTGGGAGCTGCACACTTCCACAATGGGCTAGTGTACCTGGAAAGCCACCCCCTCCTTCCAGTATGGGATGGGGTGGGAGCCAGAGGCTGGGTACAGCTGGGTGCATGGCACAACATGGCATCCATCCACTGCAAAGACTAAAAGCTCTGTTAACATCTATAATTTGCTTTTTCTTATCATTCAGTCATGGAAAGGTCTCTTGGGGCAGGAAAAAAGTGATAGGCAGGCTGCTCCCTTCTCTGGCAAAAGTCAAAACACAAGCGGTGACATTGTTTCTCCAAACAGGCTCCGATCTACAGGACAACTAGTAAGCTTCTGCAAGCTGGGAAGAACGTTTGTTTGGATGTCCAAACTGTTTTAGATAGCAGTCTCACATCTCTCTCAGCTATCAGAGCCTTGACTGGCAAGTAAAATCCATATAATCAGGTGAAAATGCTGTGATTTTCCCCTAAGGCAAATACTTTCTTACGTACCTTACCAGTAAGCGCCTGAGATGGGCTGAGTGCCCTTCCCAGCCCTGAGGCTCCTGCCTGGGAAGATACATTTTTCACCAAACTTGTAGCTAGTTCCTTTATTTTGAAGCACTTCTGGTGCTGCCACCGTGCTGCAAAATACCACCCCGGATCCATCGCTCCAGCAGCAGGGCTGCACACCCCGGAAAGCACAGTCCAGGAGCTGCTCACAGGTGCAACCTGCATTCCCAAGGACTCAGTGGCCATCTTCCAAAAAAATGCCAGGTATCCTGTCATCTGTTCCTACTGCATTGAGCATGATGCTGTACCTCATACAAGTGTTCTGCTCTCCCAAAATAAATGGTTTGAGATTCAAGGCAAAAGCAATTCATTGCAGCTGTTTAAAATCAGGTCACAAAGCCCTCAATGAATTGCTGTCAGCATCACCCCGGGGGTGGCTCGCAGGTGCTCCTGTGGGGACACGGGTCACAGGGAGCTCTTTGGCTGGCTCTGGGTTTCCACCAGCGTACCTCAAAGATGGACCAAAAGGCCAGATGCTATGCCTGGCACTGGAGATCTTGACTGAAGAACTAAACGGATTACTTGTCCATGCCAGGAGGTTTTCACCATCTGTTGCAGATGTAATATTGATAAGGTTCGCAATTGTACATAACCATTTCATGATGCTATTATATGAAAAACAAACAAACAGAATCAAACCCAGCCCTTCCAGGTTGCTGATACTTGCTTTTGAGCAGGGAACCATGACCAATCTGCTTGCTGAGGTGGATTCTCCTCGGTTTGCCCCGATGTGCTGGTGGCTGTTGTGGCAGGTGTGTGTCCCCGTGGTGCTGTGCTGTGGCTCGGTGCCTCTCTGACCACGGCTGCAGAAACTGTCTTTGTAAAGCCCCTGCTGGCTGGTTCTCACCCTGATGCATGAAGGCCCTTTTCTCACTCCTCATCCTCTCTTCTGCAAGGACCCAGCAGTGCATGGCAGCTACAGACTTGGTCCTGTGCAGAAGCAGAGCCCCCTGAGCTCCTGGGAAGGACATCAATCCCGTTTTACTATATTTTTTGAAGAACGGAGGCATTTTGTACGGGACAGGAAGAAATGGAAAAGAAGAACTGTAATGTGAGGAAACACAGCAGGAGTTGGTAAGTGAAGAAAGCAGCCAGCTGCCAGGGATGCAGCTGCAGTGCGTGAGCCAGCAGAGCACAGGGATGAATGCTCCTCTGGAAACCACGGACACAGGCTCCGAACTGGAAAGACCAGATGGTGCAGGAGCTGAGGCAGGAATACTGAGTCTCTCTTTGAGGCCCAGTGCCAAGGAGGAGGGACCAAAGGGTAATTAGGCTGATGAACAGCGATATTAAATGTGTGAAATGACGCTTACAATGTAAGAGAAATCCTAGGAAAAATTAGTTGAAGGGAGAAGCAAAACAGGGCAAATCCCAGCACAATTAACCTGCAGGGAAGCAGAAATATAGAACCTGCTCCCAAAAGTAAATCCATATAAAAACTCCAGTTATGTTTCCACCAATCACATATATGAATTTCAGCCATTTATTCGCTTTTAAAAAGCAGTAAACCCATAGGATTCAAAGTATATGCTTCAGTTGTAATGAGACCAAATATATTTGGAATATGCACAGAATTAAAAACATATCTAAGTGCTTTGAGCAGCAGTCAGTGTTTGCTGAATGAGAGCCCTTAACCATGATTTTTAATTAGTATTGACAAAAACCTTAACACTAAGTTTATGTTGTTACTTGTCACAGCTGCATAGACAGCCAGGGCTCAGAGACCATCTATTGACAGCAACACCCAGACAGCATTAACTTGGAAACCAAACACAGCTGCAGATGCTTCTCTGTGCCGGTGGCATCAGACCAAACCAAACCAAACCAAACCAAACCAAACCAAACCAAACCTATTTTTGTAATTATTATAACCAAGTCCAACCAGTCCTTTTACCAAACAATGACACTTCAGGAGAAGAGATCCAAAAAAAAAAAAAAAAAAGCGAGCAAGCAAAAAATTTTCAGGCAGACAGATTATAAAACTAGCCTGCAAATTTGATTGCTCTGTTGATCATCGAAAGCAACATCTACGAAGCTGCCTACAATCTGCTGATAAATGTGGTATCTTCCCATGGCTATATTGTCTATTAGCTGAAGACTACTCTGTTGAAGTAGTTGAATTCAAAGCTGTTGAATTCATACTTTGCATTGTGCTGAAGCCTTAAATTCATAAAGCAACATGAGTTTTAATAATGCTGAGCAAGTTTTGCCTGACATATCAGCTGCATTAGCTTAAAAAAGATGGATCACCAAATACCATAGTGCATAACCACATGTGCAGAAAATTATACACACCTCAAAGGGGTGCATGGATCAGGGTTTTTGGGCAGAAAAGCAATGCAAAGCAATTCAGGCTATGTAGTTTTCTAAGCCCCTGAATCCTTACACAGCACAGACAAAAGTTCTGAGAGGACCCTGTGCCTTAATGAGGTCTCTAAGTACTTCGGGTGCTGTAAATCATTCCTCTCCAAAACTTATTTTCAATTGTCTTGTGAGTGTAGAGGCCTTGCAAAGTAGTTGCCATTCCTACATATTTCTTTCTGCTTCATTTAGAGGCTACCAAGATACTTTAAAATAATCAGGAACAGCTGTGATATACAAACAAATCCAGCTGCAAAATAGCATCCTAGAAAGAACCAGAGGTCCTTGTTTTGCTTGGTGACAGCAAGTATATCCACTCTTTTGCACAGAGAAGGCAGATGTGACTGTAATTAAGAGCAAGTGTAGCACTTGCAGGGGACAGGAGTAGAGGATGGTTAAATTAACCTTTCACAGACCACTTCAATGTTGGCACATTCTAACATATGTTTTTTTCTGCAATCTTGTCCCTCTTCATCACGTTTCTGAGTATTCTCTACTGTGTCTAACCCAATGAAATCCCAGCTGGGACCAGCAGAATCTGCTGTGAATAGTTTATATTCCAGTACAGCTGTTTGTGCAAGAATTAAGTCATTATACCAGTGTGGGGGAACATACAGCATTTTCTTCTGGTCTAACTTAGTTCAGGTTAAAGAATCTTCATACGTAAGTAGGTATCTGTCCCTCTGTTTCTTTCATCCTGATTTGCAGTATTTAACCATATCCTACTACAACAGGGTGTAACTCCTCCTACAGAACAACTGGCAGAGCAGAAAAAAAGAGCAGCTTCCATTGCACTTTTCTTACCAAGCTTTCCATAATCTTCCTGTAGACTTCCTTGTAGTAGTCCAGGGCAGTGAAAGCCTTGATGGCCTCACTGCTGAATAACAGTAACTCTGTGACCATTCCACTAATGTTATAAGAACAAGAGTTCTGTAAGATATTTGCCAATATTTGTTATCTAGAGGCATTTTGAACAGCCACCTTCACAGAAAAGTCATATCACAGAGACAAGAATGCCTCCTTGACTAATTGTTTGCTATCTCTGGTGCAACCCTGAAATATTTTGAAGTGGTTTGCTTATGACTCAAGAAAGGAAAAAATAAGTAAATGAAAAAGGAAAGATCAGAATCAAAGATTTTTGCAGCTGATGCAGTCAGATGACATTCATGACCTCTTGTGCTATTCTAAACCTAGATTAAAGGTGCACAAGGCAAAGGCAGAGTGGCAGATAACTTGCAAGACTGATGAGGGAAACAAAAGTTTCCAAAACTGCAGTGTACACTTTTGCACTGACATACTGGCAGTAGAGCATTAGCCAGGCAGTCAGAGAGCTTTCATCTAAAGTAGCAATATTAGCATGCAGTGCCTGACTACATTTTCATTTGGAACTGAGCAAGGCAGGCTCATTCTCCCCAGCAAGTCAGACTGATGCATTCTCCCAAGAATCATGCCTTACAGAAAAATAATCATGAAATATTAATCATTTCCTATTTAGAGCTACAACTGTCACAAATGATGTAGCTCTCTCATGTACAACCTCTTGCTGAAAAACTGCATAAGGAACACAGCAAACACTGAAAAAGGCAGAGAAAAGGCCCGGACTGTGCAAGCAGGAGCAGGGGCAGTGCCCAGCCCCACTGCTGAATTGGCTCCTGTGGCCAAACCCAAACCAGATCATCCCCTGCCCACTGCCAGTTCACCCCTGCCTCCCTGCAAGGGTGCCACGTGTTTACAGCCAAGGAAATGCTGCCAAAAGGTGCTCACAAAGTTCAGTACAAAGTGAGGCATGGGACAGCCCCACACACCAGGCAACGCTCCCATCCTTTGCCAGCAATAAACGTGGCACAAGGACACGAGGAAAGCGCACCAAATCCGTTTGCGTGAGGGTTTATGCTCAGAGCATGCATATGGCCCCGCTGAAAGATCATCCTGGGAGCTCCATGTGAGTTTGGAAGCTGTTCATTCAGCCTCAGCCTCAGTGCCCCGTGACTTGCAAGGACTGTCATTCAGCCGAAACAGCAAATAATGAGAAATAATGTCTCTGAATAGCTGATAGGCAACCCAGAGCATGGGACCATTTGCATAAAACCGTCATTGTCATTTCAGGCACGCAGATCTCTGGCAGTCAAAACCTCACAGCAGATCATTCAGGGACCAAGGGAAAGAAATTAAATCAGTTGTTTGCTACAAATAACTCATCCAGTTGTATCTGACATGACAGTGCCTCATTACTAGACACTGTCAGTGCTCCAAGCTGTGACCTGTGACCAAGATCTCAGGGCACCAAACCCTGTGTGACATCTGAAGACACACGCTTGGCTGTTACATGATGCTGCAAATGGGCCAGGAAGATCAAGTTTTTCCCATGGGTCAGGGGGAAAAAGCACTCCCAAAATAAAGGTGATGCTTATCAGACAGAATTAAGTGATCCTGACCACAACAAATGAATGTCCGAATGTTTGTAACTGGGACACTTTTGGGTTTGATGATAATTTTTGTCTACTATCAAATACACTTTCAGTCACATATTTCATGGATGCCTTCTAATCTTTCTCAATAACAATTATATCTTTTATCTGAAGTAGAGCCTCCTTCTCACAATGTAGCATTTGTTCTATATGCAATTTCTTGAAACCATGTGATTCTGTAGCACTTTTTCCCTCTTGATGCAATGGAAATTAGTTTTTAGACAGAATCAAAACATCCAACTCTTACCTCTGTTACCAGGAACTTCTTGGAGACAGAGAGGGAAGCCATTTTAATGGAGCTAGTTTCAGTATCCATAAAAAGTTACCTAACTTTCAGTTCCAGTAATGGTTGCAAAACACTTCCTTCAGCCATTGCAGTGCGATGCCATCCAAGTTTATCGGGATAGAAAACCTTGAAACCCTTGCTAGGGCAATTAGCAATTGTTCTCTAATGCTTGAAGGCAAATCAGGGTTGTTGTGCATCAACACTCACCCACACCACAGCCAAGGGATGGGACTGGATGGAGGTGATCAGCGCCTTTCTGCCTGTACACAGTGTCCCTGAGGGTAGGGTTTGTCTCAAATACTCACAGCCATCGTTCCCCAGTTATCTCCATCTCAGTGGAAGCTGCTACGAGTTCCTTTTGCTCTGTCTCCACTAACAACGGGCAGCTCGCAAGAGGAAGAGCTGAGAGAGAAAGCAGGTTCCCCTTTGTAACACGAACTACTGACAATGTGTTTTCCCAGACACTGAAAATAAAACAGCTGAAGAAGTTTTCCAGCCACAGTCATGGCTTGCTGTCTCCAGGGTGAGGCTGTGATGGGGCTCCAGGTTGCGGTCCCTCTCCTGCTGGCTGTGTGTACCAGGCTGGCTGCAGAGCCATGTCTTTACTGCTGGGACTCCATCAGCCTACCTGTTCCCAGTTTCTCTCCCTGCAGGTTTCCCTGCCCATCATACCTTGAACATTAAGCGTTCAAGACAGAGAGGCCCCTTTACTATAAAAAAAAAGTCATAAAATTTTCAGTAGTTTTTGAGGGGTTTAAGAAGGCAAACAACTCACAGGATGGGAAACTGCTCAAAATAAACCACAAGGAAAGAGAAATGTGACATAACAGCCCCTTGTATTGTGACTGAAAGCAGCTGTCTGTGGCTTTGC
Source organism: Gymnorhina tibicen (assembly GCA_013399875.1). Taxonomy (NCBI): domain Eukaryota; kingdom Metazoa; phylum Chordata; class Aves; order Passeriformes; family Artamidae; genus Gymnorhina; species Gymnorhina tibicen. The sequence continues at coordinate 13,326 of VXAZ01000199.1, forward strand.
ACAGAAGTTACCTCCAAAAATTTCTGTGTTCTATAGCATTGTAGCATTAGGGTGGGCTCTAGCTCTGAAGCACAAAGAATTTAATACAGTTTAAAATACAGTTGTTTACAGCCTAACCAAAGAACTTTTAATAATCTCATATCACAGGGTTTACATTTTAAGCTATACCACTAAAATCCAGTGGTGAGAACAAAAAGGCCGGTTCAGCTACTCAGAGCACTGAATCTTTTTCTCCTATGTGCCATGCAGTGAAAGGCATCAACACCGTAACAAATATTAAGAAATCTGTCACTTGCTATCATCCAGCTGGAAAGAACAAAGTCCCCAGGGCTCACTGTTGACAGCACTGAAAGAAAGAGCCTCACCTGGAATCACACATTATTTCATCACGAGGAACGCTTCAGTGTGCAGCCCTTCCACTTCAGACATGGGCGACAGGCTACATTCTGCACTAATTACAGGATGTTAAAATTAAATCAGCCACTTCTTATTGCCTGTCTCACATTTTGTGTTCACAAGCATGTTCAGGCACAGCTAGGGGTGGCTAAATATTAACCGTGAACAACTGGAAATAGAAAATCAATAATTTCTAGATTAGTTGCCTTTTATTTCCCCATTCTAGTGATTAGAATTTCATATGCCATTTTCTTATTTACAATTCACATGGCTGAAGCATCCCTGGAACTAATGAATAACCACATATCTGGATTTTCCCCCTAAACTAAAGAATTTATGGCAAGTGGAGCACTGGATCCCTGTGGGCAGGTGCGTGTGTGTTTGCTGACAGCAAATCCATCCTGGAACTAACACAGCTCTGGGGATGCCGGAGCAGGGCTGACCTGGGTTCACCCCACCAGCATGCACAGGCAGGCAGGGCAGGTCCCAGCGTGTGCCCAGGTGGGAATGGCCCCCTCACTCACTATGGGGTGTTTGGGCTTTCTCTCTGCCACAGTTCTCATTTCCTGGTGCAGCGGGGAAGGGAGGGAGGGGACAGGACAGTGCTTTGCCCCTGCACCACCCTCACCCTGAAACCCACACAGCCCCAGGACACTCCGTGTGCAGTTACATTTCAGCATCAAAGTACATCGCAGCCTTTCCATGGACCAGGCTCTCCTACAGAGACAAAACCACACCAAATCTGAATCAGAACAGCTACAAGAAATGCCAAGAATTTCCCCAATGGCAACCAGATTCATCCACACATATTGCTTTGCTGTGGCCCTACTGCCCACACAAATCCCAGCTTAAGTTTGTTCCTCCCAGAAGCATATTATGAAATTCCAGTGTCTCAGCTCTGTGAACCCCCCAGAAACACAGACGAGAGCACAAAGACATTCAGGGTGCAGCCAGGGCAGAGCCCATGGTGTGAGCACTCACTGCCTCCTGCTGTGCCCATCAGCACGGAGCAATGCCAGGGAGGTGCAGACAGGAGCAGAGAGCACAATATTGCCTCTCTCAGGGCTCAGCAGAGAGCTCAGGGCTCTGCTGCTTCAGCCCTGTCCCTCCCCAGCCCCAGGAGAGCACTGATGTGCTTGTTCCTCCTCTGGAGCACACAGCTGACTGCTGGACTTCTCCGTACACGAGCACTGATGTTCAGGTTTCCCAGGCTGGTCTCTGCCCGGGAACAACTGGAAGCCCCAGTGCAGGATCGCTTGCTCAGAACCAAACCACCACAGCTGGCATGATTAAGGCCTGCCAGGAGAGGGACAGAGAGGGTAATAATACATGCTGTCCCCACTGCGTGACACGCCAGCGAGCACAGTGCAAGACAAATGGCTGCGGCTTCTGACGGGCGCCAGCAGAAATCGTATTTCAGACAAGTCGAATCCATCCATTCTAGTGAAACGCCGAAACATCCCAGTTTGGAAGCTCCATCTCCTTACTGACAGCAGCTCAGAAGTCACTCACACAAGTTTCTTTTTGCTGCTGGCAAGTTAAGAAAGCATGTTCAAAACAACAGTAAATAATCTGCCTAACAATTCAGAAATATCTGCGTTGTTTTGTGCCTCTGTTACAGCGTTAACCTCCCTGGAGATCTCTCAGTGGCAGGGATTCACTCAAAAAGCAGTAGTGCAAAACCCCACATGGCACACAGTCAGCGTGCTTGTCACACGGGCTGCTCTCCGGAGCCGAAAGTCTGAAATGCATGAGGATAAGACATTTGGGAAACAAGAACACCAGCAGTCTCTGTATCTGCCTGACAGCAGCACACAGAATAAGGACAAATTAAGAAACACAAGGCCTGCATTTGGATATGTCATAGCAAAGGTTATCTTCGTGCCAAGTTGTCACCTGGATTGATTCTAATGGCCTGTAAGTCTCTGCTAAGGTCACAGAGTTACCCATCTGCAAACAAGAGAGAACACAATCTCAACACTTAGCGAGTACAAAATGTTTCTAGCTCAGGTGTTTCCCCTGTTGATGAGGCAGAGTCACACAGGTGCTGGGAGTGCACACAGGCTCATGTCCACGGCAGCTGCTCTCAGCCCCCACCTTCTCTCAAGCTGCCAGAACTGAGGGGCAATAGTTACAGAAACTTATTGCTGCTGCTGGGACTCCTCAAGGGGCAGAGGTGAAACCAAGAGTGTTTCTTGCTCCAGGGGAATTCTTGCCTTTATTACCAACTAAAATCACAGAGAGTGACCATTGCAATTTAAAATCCTCTATCTATGCTTTAACCTCTGTTCCCATGGGGGTTTTTTCCCACTGCTGCAATGGAACACCATGTTGCTCTGGCACTGTTGTACAGCAGCACACTGAACACTGTGAAGAAAACACTCCTCAGGACACCCCTCCAGCCAGAGGGCTGGGCTCTTCTCACCCAGCACTGTCCGTGGGCTGGAGTCCAATGGTCTTTCCAGGCTGCTTCAAAAGAGGGCAAACCCGGGCAGCCAGCCCAGCCCAGCCCAGGGGCTGTTTGAGAGAGGTGAGCATTGCTCGTCTTGCTCTGGCTGTCCACAGCTAGACTGACTCCACATCTCACATTAAGAGAGCTCAAGCTGCATGAGGTGAACACCCTCCAAAGTAATCACATGGTGAAAAATCAGCCCAAATGCTGGAACACATTAGTGACACTGTGTGGAAGACTTGTGCTCTGTAGTATCTGCAAAAGTCGACACCAGGTAAAACCCAACCCGCCCACCACACCCACAAATTCCTGCTTATCAGCTCATGCTGATTTCAGGCGCCTTTCAAACAAGAGAACAGATTTTTTTCAGCCTATCAACATAAAAGATTAATTATATTTTTAATTAAAATGACTGTTTTCAGACTGAAGTGGCCTTTATAATGTCTCTGTTGCACTGGAAAGGGATGAGAGGTGAGGAACTTCCCTAACTCCTGCTGGTACTGAATTCTGTTTCAAGGTACCCTGTGCAAGAACAATGTCACTGCCTGGGTTCAGTGTTTAAATTCAGATGAAATTTTAGAAATACCTGAATTCATATGAATAAATAGCAGCAGTGGCATTAACCACCATCAGTCCCAAAATACTTTTAATCACTTCTTACTCCACCTTTACTGTAATTATATGAGCCTTCCTTTGCAATAATTACACATCATGCTGTGGACGAATGACTTTTGATTTAGTGATCTCCTTCAGTGACTAATGGTAAGATTAAGACAGTCCTTCATTAAACATTAATGATTAATAAATCAATACTTCTAGTAGCTAAAGATATTAGAGTAGTTTCTTCACATTCAATTATTGTCCACAATGATGGCTCAGGAGGGCTTCCATAGGAATATTGGGAGTTCTGGGAAAGGGTTAATCATCCTTCACGAGTCGCTAAGCAACGGTGTTCTGCTCTTATGGCATGTTTTGCCAGCCAGAGCCTTGCAATGATGCAACCTTTCTGCATTTTATCCAGAGAGTTGGCTGAAAACTTGCCTGCCCAAATAACCCCTGGGCTGCTCACAGACTTAGTTTCTCGTAGCTATTAGTTTTCAGATTGATTTATAGCATTTAATTTTCTGTTCGAAAACATACACTGTATTTTAATATGACTTAAATGATGGAAGAGAGGAGTAACTAAAATGCAGCTGTAGAACTAAGAACAAAGAAGCCCTAATATTCAGCAATATTCAATACCCCACTAATAAGTCACTTCATGAGACATGTTAAATATAAAAAATAAAGCAAACTTGAAAGACTGCAGAAATTCAGAAGCCAGGTTCAGGCTTCAGGAATGGTCTCTTCCCCCTCCCAGAGGGGAAAGAGAGCCACAAGGAGTGTACAGACAGCTTCAAGCAGCTGCACTGGAGGTGCAACCCAAACCACACCAGGACTGCATCAACCATCAAGAATTACTGAGGGCTGGTAACTCATAAATCAGTCTCATTCATTTGTGTTTATCTGGCAACACATAGCTCATAAACACCTTAATCAGAGGGAAGGATGCATCCTATAATGAGCAAAGCCAAAACCCAGGGATTTAAATATCCATGGGCCCTGGGAAATACATTTCCAGCTTTTGAAAGTTAATTTTCAGGGACTCACTTCTGCACAGACTTGGGAAACATTTAAACTCACACATGAACATCAAGATTGTTTTGGACCCAGCACATGTAAATCCAGCACTCCTTGCTCAGGTTCAGTCATTTACTGTCAGCCAACCTCTGTGACACAACACATGTAAAACCTTTGTGCTGCCAGCACTTTCTAGCAAAAACTAATCAGATTTAGTGGAGCCAGGTTTTGCTTTGTTTCCTGCTAATTTCTGAGCTGCCTTATATAACAGACCTACTTACAGTAATGTTCTGGTCTGTGTTTGTTACAGGGGATGTATCAACTTACTGGGGCAAGGAAGGTCTCAGCCCAAGCTCCCGGTCGCTGCCACTGGATCTGTGCAGGAGTCAGACACAACCACCAGGAGCACAGGGCTGGGAAGGCAGCCAGCAGCTCTGCAGCTGCTCTGACCCTCCTTTGGTCACTTTGACTGATCACTAGATCTTAACAGAGTAAAAAACCCCAAAGCTGTTCTGGACTAGCAGTTGGATCAATAAATGCAAGGATCTGGAGAGGGTCAACAACTCTCATGACCAGGAACACTTTTACTTGGGAGCAGAAGGGATATCTATGTAAAGCAGGCCTCTGAATAATGGCTTTGCCTTGTGGAAGCAGGCTTTGACTGCTCCAAGCAGGCTGGGAGGTCTCCTTTGGACATACTGAAACAAAGACAAGGTCTGTGTGAAGGAATGTTGCATCATATTACCGTGCTACGTAATTAGTGCCTTAGGCAACCAAATCACAAGAAAAAGGATGAAAACCTATTGATTTGGGGAGCTGAGTAGCCCAACTTTATTGAGAAATAAATGATGCCTCTAGCTTCACTTCTGTCTCAATGCCGATGCTGGTGTTTATTCCCCGGGATTTGTAAAGACATTTAAACAAGTGAGCATTTTTTATAAGAATGCTGGGGTATAATGTGTTAAGTTAGTTTCCACCTAAATTTCTTAAAACAGAATGACTTCAGTGTTGATGAAGAATAGAAAAACCTTTGAGCGAAGACAAAAAAATCCTTTAAATACACACCAATATTTGTTTCAGAAAATTCTCTATTTTGTAATGAACTGGGTTTGCTTTTAAAATACCTTGATTTCTTGCCATGTGTGGACAAAGTATGTGAGGAAAGGCTGAGCAGGTTCACACCTAAGACCACATCAGCTTCTGGACTTGCAGCTGGACCAGGGAGACTTGTGGGATGCAGTCACCACAGGCATTGGGAAACCTGACAGGAAAAACAAATGTGTGGGGAGCTGATGGCATTTCTGGAAACAGAACCAGCAGGTGAAAAAAAGAGGACAAAGAGCCAGAAGGAAACCCAGGAAGACGAAAGCCGAGGGTCTCCCAAAGGGTCAGGGTGGAGGTGTTCCTGATGGTTATTCCCCTCCTGTTCAGACACAGGAGCTCAAAGGCACATAACTACGGCTGGGCACTCAGTCAAGGTCCCTCCTTCACTGTACACTGGAACTCGGTGCTTGACTTGCGAGGCTGACAATATTTAAAATCCATACCCAAGTTTGTTTCTGCTCTGGAAGCTTGCCCAAGCCCTGAAAGAGAAATTCAGCTCTAGCTCAGATGTGAACTCCTTTGAAGTCCTTGTGGCTGTTTCAGTCCTTTTTCAGCAATGATCTACCAGCCAAAGGAAACCTGTACATTTTTAAGCTGGGCTTTCAAACACACTAGCTAAATCTCTATAGTTCACGGTGTTTTGGAGGGGACAACAAGCTCCCATGTCTTTAAGTGAACTCCCTCCACATCTGAAGTTAGGTAAGACTCCAAGCGCGCAGGAATGCAGTCAGACTCTTTCAGGTAGTTCTAGCAGCAGGGATGGACAGTGACTCAGTGAAGACAAGTGGAAGTGAGTCATGAAGCAGCATTTCCCCTTACTGAGCCAGAGTGTCCTAGCTGAGCCAGGGCCTCTGAAACATCTGATTACATTAGATTTCTGCTGCCTTTTCTGAAAAGAGCTAATAAGATAAAGCTGGAGGGGAGAGATCTGAATGCCCCTCTTGGAAAGGCAGAGCTCCCCACACACCACCAAGGCCACTCTCTCACAGAGGAGTAAAACACCCTGCAGCAGGGACCTTCACTGCTGGGGCTGCCTGCTTTTTTAACAATATGAAAATAGAGCTGGAATGGGCCTCTGAAGGCTCCCTCCTGCACAATAACATTAGAAATAATTAATTAATATCATCTAAATTACTTCTATAGGACCAGGAAAAGCATACAGACACCCTGAAAACACAGGAAATTTCAAGTAATGCTCAAATGCGTGAATGAGACATGTAGATCACTCCCCCTACCCCCCCAGGCATGCTGTAATACAGTCAGACAAGAATCTGGGGCACAATCGTTCCCTATATTTTGAAAAAAAACAAGCAAAACTGACAGCAGCATGCATTTACTTGGGAACAGCAAGGTAGTCTTCTGTGTGCCATTAATTCACCTGCACTTTTTCTTGCCTCATAACCCATTCTTCCCCATCAATCTCCTGGTTCAGTATCCAGATCAGATCTGGTTTAGCTCACATTTCCACAGAACTCAACAAACCCTCGCTCCACTGGGGCAGATGGCTCAGAATATATCAAACTCTTCTTGTGTAGTTGCTCCCAGCCATCTTTCACTGAAAACCTTCCCCAGGAGGGACTGGTCTAACCTGTCACCTGTCAGCCTAACTTATGTTAAGGATGACTACTGAAGATAAAGAAAACTAGTTACTTATAGTGCTGACTGATTTTTTGGGAAAAAAATAATAATTTCTTCAGCAGGTCTAAATTCTCCTAACCCTACAATTCATTGCCATACTTATAGATCCACATATAGCTACATTTGATATTTATGTCTAGTCAGGCTCTGTTTAGCCAGGGAAATGCCACTACATGGAAGGAAGCCATCTGTTCCCAAACAGTCAGGTTGACCTTGTTTTCCAGTAGGCTGAGATCTAAAAGAAGGGCACATCCTTGTCTCTGAGAAGACAAGGTGCCACGCTCCCAAAATGCAGAACAGCTTCACAGGGACACTCAGAATCCTGCCACAGTGTCCGGAAGGACGTGACGGGCAAGATCAGGCTGTCGGAGCAGGGGGTGCAACAGGAATTTCCATCATGAGCACAGACCAAAGGCACGGTGGATCCTGAGGGTTCTGCTCAGCTCTCCTGAGAAGCAGGGAGCAGTTAATCACTGCACCAATGCCAGAACTACTCATTTGCCTTGGCACCTGTGAGAACGGCTTGCAGCTGAAGCATTGGAGCCATCTGATGTGCTGGCCTCCCTGGGACACAGAACCCTCTGGAAATCCCACAGTGCCTGATCAAGGGTGGAAGATGGAAGAGAAACTCATTTCTGACCGTGCAAGAAAAGAAACGCATCCCCTCAGGCATGGGGGAATAGGCACCTCTGTAAAGTTTTAAACTTTTAAAATTTAACTTTAGAAGCTATTCTTTTTCTCATATAAGAAACAAAGAACAGAACTATCACAATCCCATCTCTGAGTGCTCTGTCAATAATTAATGATGACACACCTAACATAACCAGCTCTGGCATTACAGGAACTCCCTAATGCTTTGCTGTGCAAGTGAGACATTGACTGTAGCCCTGGGGAGCTGGCAGGTCTAAGGAGCCTTGATGAGCTCTCCCGAGCACAAATTGAGAAGGGAAAGAAGAAATCTGATGATTTGACCAGCAAACAGTGATGCCTTTTCCTACACAACCCTGTGATCACTAATGAGTACCAAGGCAGGCAGCAGCCAGGCCTGTGCTCAGATGAGAGTGCCTGAGGGAAGGAACACCCACCCTCCAATGCCAGGGGGCTTAGACCTATCCCAGGACACTGGCCCAAAACCACAATTTATGCCAAAACCTACTGGACAATTTCTGGGTACTGTTGACCTGGGCTGGGGAAAGATTCCTGAACCCATCCTTTAATCCCAGTTTGTTTTGGTCCTTTGTGTTAATCTTTCTCCAATTATTATTTTTCCAGACAAACTCACATTTTTGCTGAGTACAGAGAGCAAAAGATTAAATGGCTGGCTGAATCAGTCATTTAAAAAAAAACCCAAAAGCCTATACTTGCTTCTTGCAATTAAGAGAAAAAAATGTGTCTGGAGAATAGGGAAAAATTTCAAACTTGTTTTTAAACCTTCCAGCCCTTCCCACAGAGAATGCTTCCAGTAATAGAAATGTCAGAGCAAAGGCCATCAGCTGTCCTCATCCACAAAGCAAGGACTCCAGGGGAGGGAGCTCAGAGGCTCCCAGGTGCTCAGGATTTCGTGCAGACCCAGACTTTGGTGTCCCAGAGGATTTCTTGTTGCTGACGGCTTCTCAGTGGTGTAGTACACCTCACATGGCCAATTTCTCTGGGTGGCTTTTAACAGCCTCTTCAGAATTTATTGCTTTCTTGCATCCGTATCTTTCCAGAAATCCTTCTCTGTTTTTCATATGATATTTGACTACACAATGTATCTAATTTCCCAGGGAACAACAGCTCTTCAGTAGGACCCTTTTTAATGAGCAACTAAAAAAAAGCATCTTCTGTAGAATCAACATTTGAGACAAGGCCTCAGAAACAGTATTCGGTTTAGATTTTAACTGGTTTCCTCCTTTTGATTTTGTTTTATTCCCACACTTCGTAAGTTCCTGTATGATTTCCCCTGTTTTCAATACTCCTCAATTTTTGCTGGCAGCTCTGCTTTGAGACCTTCATTATTACTGCATGTCATGCAACGTATGCTCCATCTGTGAGCAACACGATTTGCTTTGCTGATACCTTTTCCCCCGCTGTATAAATAACCACCCCAAGCTCTGACACCCAAACTGGGGTCTATCCCACATCCCAGGCTCAGTGGCTCGTGATGCTGAAGAATTCAAATTTCACAATATCAGGAGTTACTAGTAAAGCCAGGTATACTTATAATGTCATTTATTTATTAGAATCACATCTTTCAATATGTAAGTCTCTCCAGGGCCTGAAATTAATAGGAATTTGAACACAGGAATCTCAAAGGCTCAGAAGGAAAACATGTAAAGTTCCAGAAGGGATGTGCCACAGGACCAAAGTTACAAATCATCCATCCTGGGACACCCCTTTTCTCAGGCTGTGATTCCGTGGGGAACGCAGTCGCTGCATGATCTGCAATTGCTTGTGACAGGGTATGTACAGAACCTCTCACTCCTGACATCTGTAAATTGAGCTCTACCACTGCCAAAATCAATGCAAACCTCATTTCCTCCTGATCACACCCTCCGTGGGTTTGACAATGCTACCCACTCACTACAGCACGGCAACGATTTGGGAAGAAATAACCCTAATAACTATTGTCCCCATCCTTCTGGCTCTGGTTTCCCAGCCTGGGACAGTCAGCCTGTTGCTGGCATCCCACCCCAGATTTCACCATTCCAATGAACCCCCCTGCTCTCCTCTCTCAGGTTTCATGTATCATCTCTGCTGGGCCTTTGCTGTTACCCTTAAGTATCTAAATAGCCACCCCACTCTCTCACCCCACCAGGAAGCCTGGCCCTGCTCAAGGAGCAAGGCCAGCTCCTCTGAAAGGGTCCAGACTGGCCATGGTATCTGCAGACTGAGAAGTGGGCTCTGGAAATCATCTCATTACAGAAATGGCAAATCATCAGCTACTGCAGTTCCAGGACCACTCTCTCTTCCACAATGATGTTATCTGTTTTCATCTGCCAGGATTCTTTTCATCTATCAAGAATAACTCAGCCTGTTGAATAAGCACGTTTTACTGTGACAGGAAGCTGTAGAATTTGGGGCTAATGTGACTATGGAGGAGCTGATATGATCAGCTAAACTTCATATGAATCAATTCAAGAAAGCAAACCCACAGTAAATTGGCCACAGTGCTGAAAGATGAAAAACATAGTTTTCAACATATCATTTCAAACTTTCTCTTTCAATAGCTGTAGTTAATTAGGTTCTGCCTACACATCCATGGGCTTTCAGAAATCCATGAAAACAATGCCCAGAGACAGAAAGGTTCATCAGACTCAAATGGTTTCGTTGTGTGGGTTTTCTTTCTCGTTATTTGTCTGACAGGCAGAACAACAACTTTCTACCCACATTATACAGGTAATTAAAGTCAATGTTTGTAAGCAATCCTATGCTCCCCCCAGTCCCAGCACTCCAACTGTGTAGGCAAAGCTAAACCTAGTATTCTGTCAAGACCAAGCATCATTCTTCTGTTCTAAGACAGCTTCAACTGACCACTTAGGGGATGGGTTTGCTCTGGGAGTAAAACTGCCCATCTTATTCTACCTCTGGGTAAAAGGCAGCAGCTCTTGTCTAAGACATTGAAAACTAGAGAGGAAGAATTCAACAGTGAATAATTCAGCATTTAGGAATTTATCCAGTTTTGACCTTGTGTGAAATGAAAGTCCTACTCACCCAAAACAGAATCTAATGACGCTTTGATCATAGCATGTTGGCAGCTGAAGTTTAAAGCTCATCACAATGAGTGCAACATCTCTTGTCATGATACCAATTCAGCAGCAGTTCTAAATGACCCAGTCACCCACAGAAGATGTTTATGAACAGGAGAACCATCGGTGAACAAACCTGAACAACTCTGCTTTCTTTGAGAATATACAACTTCAAGCAATGACATATACCAGAAACCCAGCTTTCCAGTAAAATCCATGTCTTGCCCTATCAAGGACATTTGCTTCCCCAAGAACTCTCTCCTAGAAATCAAATATGGTTGAAGAAGTTGTGGCAAGATATAGATGATGGTCAGAGCTGTATTACATACGCTTTACATGAAATTGTTAAATCATGTCTATGCTTGACTGACACCAATGCCTATCCAAAAGCTATTACAGTAGTATCAACAAATCAGTGAGATCATTGTCCTCTTCCCTCATTTCCCAATACCTGGGTTCTAGCAGATCCAGGTAAATCGACTGCATCTTCATAATGAAAACAGAAATTTAATTATTCACAAGCATTCCCCTTGAGCTTTCTCGGGGCTTTTTGTGAATGATTAACAGAGCAGCTGCTCCAGACAGCACTCTCAATCCCTGCTTGCTGGTCTGTTAACAGCAGTGACTCATCAGCACATGACGTCAAAGCCTCCTCTCCTCTGAAATGGCAGGAAGGAGGTTTCATTAAAAAGATAAAAAAAGGTATCAACATAACAGCCTGAACTTCCTCCCAAACACAGGGGTTTGGTCAGGGGTCGTTTCTGCTGCTGCTTGAGGAGCTACACCCTGCACATGCACCCACAGCACCTTTGAAGGGTAAACTTTTCCGTTGAGTACCAAAACCACAGACATACTGCTTCAGGCACGCTGATTTACCAGATACGGACTGAAAAATGAAAACAAACCCCCCAGCCTTAGGCCTTCTGGTAAGCCCTGCTTGTGCACCCCACAGGCACCTTCCCTGCTCAGCAGGGCCAGGCAGGGCAGTGAGCACACGCCCTGTCCTGGCTCTCCCCGTGCTCACAGCAAGGTGGGAGGGCTTCCAAAATATGCCGACACAGCCCAAAGTGGCAGTTCATCACTGCTGGAAACTGCCCAAATGATGCTGCCCAGCAACACCTGGTAAGGGTGCCCAAAGAGGCAGCAGAGAAGCACCAACAATTCTGGTGCTACCAAACTCCGGACGCCCTCTCCTCTGTGCCTTGCTAAGGTATGTGAAGACATGAGAAAATCATACATGAACACAGCCCTGAAACTGTGAAACAAACCAGGGCTGACAGCCATAAAAGCCAAAAGCAGAAGACGTAACCTAGAAAGGGGCTATTTCTATAATCTGAGTAGTTAAAACTCAGATGTTATACTGAGACTGCAAGTCCTTTTAGATGGACCATGGCATTTTACCCAGAAAAACTGCAAAGTGATGGAGATGGGAACAAGCGGGGTAAATTGAGATTTAGCTCTTACATGGGATTAATTACTATTATCTGTGATACATATTTTCTCTGCTAGCTTTAGGCAGCACAGCCAAGCCCCAGCCTCCTCTGAGCCCAGGCAGCAGCTCTCACTCCTCAGCTGGGAATGGCAGTGGCAGAGGCAGGGGATATATTTAGCTCTGATCCCGGCTGCCTGGAGGGCAGCATCACTTACCGCTCCCGCATCCCGACCTCGCCAGCATGGCGTTGGAAGCAGAAATACCACTGCTAGCTCCAACTCTTCACCAAAGTCAATTAGGGAGCAGAGTGGAGCTTTGGAAAGTGCATGTGGCAGCGTGGGGCCATCCACACACACAGGGCTTGTGCCAGACGTGGAAAATGCTGCCAGAGTACGGCTGTGCTCCTGCCTGAGCTCTTCTGTCCCAGGCCTGCTCAGGCTACAGCCATGGTATGAAAGGCAAGAATGACTGAAATGACAGACCAAACACACAAAACAGAAAAGGTGCAGAAAAAAACTGTTACACACAGGCCACGGGTTGCCATGACACTGGCCTCTGCCCAACACACTTTTCTATTTAAAAATAATCAACAAAATCAACGCCGTCTTTCTGTCATTTTGGTGTGAAATGGGTTTCCTGCCTGACCTTCTGGCTCTTGTTAACATTCTTAGCCTTGGCTCAGTTTAACTCCTTGCTTTTCTGTGGGGTCTCTGCATCCCAAATCAGTTTTCTCTAACAGATCTGCAGCAGAAATGGAAAGTTCACAGCAAAATGTCCTCTGGGTGTCCAAGTTAACTCTGGACAACAAACATGCTAAAATGTGAGTGAAAATGCTCTTCTTGCGTATCTTTCTAGAACTGATTAGCAATGAAGTCCTAACAGACTTGAGTTTTCCCTATGCTTCTTAATCTCACATTTGGACACTAAATAACAGTCCAGTTTGGAAAAGCACTGAGCTGCCATCTGATCTAGTAGAGAAAAACCCTATGCAAAGCATCACATACTGCAAAATTCACCTGAGCTGGACCAAGCTCTGCAGTTATTGAGGGAGGAGAAATGGGAAGTACAACACCAGAAATGTGGTCATTCCTCAAACGAGGCCTTACAACAGACTTGGTATTCTTGGCAGAAACACACACAGAAGGGAGATGAGAGAAAGGTTGTGGAAGTGCTATCAGGAGGAGCTGAGGGCTGAGCAGAACACGACTCCCGGGCTCCACTGCTCTGCCACCCCTGGAGAGACAGAGCCTCACCTTCCCTCTGTGGAAAGTCAGTTCAAAATGAGTAGAGAAAGGAAGAAACAGGAGGTGAAGGGGAGTTTATGTAAGAATAGACATCAGGAAGAGGAAAGGAAGGAAAACAAGGCTGGAGAAAACAGGGTCAGTTTACAAAAAGGTGGCCAAGAGTATGGGGGCAGCAGCCATGCAGAAATAGAGGGCAGAATGAGTGAAAGCTGTGGATAACACCACTGAAAGTATTCCCCTCCAGATGGTGTGGAGACTGCATCTGAAGGCCTCCTTCTCAATCTTCCCTCTTGCAGAAGTCTCTCCTTCCCGTGGGGTGGCTCACCCTCTTTGCCCTGCTCCTGCAGGGATGCTGGAAGCAGGGGAGTCTGCCTCCGCTCCCTGCAGCTGTACCGGGACTTCTCTAATGCTCTTGGCTGCCACCCCTGACTAAGAGATTTCCTGCTTCCCCAACATGTGCCAAGGGCAAGCTGCATGCCAGAGATGTGGAGGATCTCCATCCTGCTCCTGGCTGGGATCACCTTGGAGCAGAAGGGCAGCAGTAAGCACTTTCACTCCTGTTGACTTGTGCCACACTCACTGCTTGGCCTCACACACACAGCCTTCAGCAGCTACACAAAATCATTACTTAAAAACAACCCTCAAAACCATCAGTACCTTCTTATAAACAAATTTTGTTTTTATTATGGAATAGAAGGAAAATGGAGGTTCTCTCTCTTTAAGAATCCATTTGCTTTTCTGTTAGTTTTTCCTTTTACCAGAGTAATCTGCAAATATTTAGAGTCTCAGACTTTTCTCCATTAGGAGAGAACGGGATGCTCCAACATGGTTATCATTATTATTATGACAACCTTCTTTGCACATGACACACAGGTTTCTCTGCCTGTTAATGCATGGCAAGACAAGCCAACCAACAGGAAACCCTTGTGTCTCGCTGCCAGCCCCTCAATTCCTTCCACTGTCCCAAAGGATTTCATTTCCCATCTCTCCTGCAAGCCAACACATTTTGGGACATTGTTTGGGCACTTACCTGCTGAACAGGACTAACCTGGCCACTGCATTGTCAGAGACCAGCTGTCCATGCGTGCTCTTAGCCCTCCCCTCCATAGGCACCGGGCTGCAGCTGTGCTCCACCATCTCACAGGAGAAGGCAGACAGCCAGAAATCATCCCTTTTGTAATGCCTTCCTTCACTGTCTGCCTTCAAACCATACTCCATTTCATATTTTAAGTTTACTGCCCTCCAGAAAAGCCCTGCCTCTTAGAGATGAGCTCTTCAGCTGCTTCCCAGCTGGAAAATTACATGTGGAAATCTCACACCTGCAGCCAGAACCTGTTAGAATTTAAATAAGCTTTATTTCTCATTAATTTTATCTTAAAGCATGACTCCAGAGTTGTAACAGTGAAAAGAACTCCCCTTTTCCTACATCTGGAAAGAAATAGCTGTTTCCTCAATGCTGAGCCAGCCAGGCAGGGGGTAATTTAAACTCAAAAATGCAGGTACCCCGTTAAAGCAGTCTGAGCTTTCCTCCATGTTTGTAACAGGGGATGCCCCAAAGTATTTGCTGAATCCAGGCCTCGTGCACAGCTGTTTTGAGCAGTTACGGAGTGTAAGAAAATAGGAGAAAGAGAAAGGAATTGTGCTCCTGCTTTTCATCAGTGTAGTTGCTCTTCCCATTTTCTGACCAGCCACTCATCACCACAACTGAATACAGTTCACACAAGAGAATCAAGGTTAAAACCACTCAATAGCCCATACTGAAGGCACAGCCAGCCTTGTACTCCACTGCTCCTGAGCATTACCTGGGAGCTGGACAGCAAAACAGAGAACCCCTTAAAGGGCTGCTGCAGGGAAATGTAAAGAGGTTTTTCTTTAGCTGTGCTTGATACCATAACTAGTACTGGGCTTATGCTGCAATAAAGGAGCTGGCATTAGGAAAAGCATTTCATCTCAAAGGAGGAGTTTAGTTTCAAGGCAGACTCTTCAGGAATGTTTTGAAATGTCCACCACAGGCTGATTTGAAGAAGTTACAAAAACATCACTCAGAATTTAAGTGCAGCTGATGCTGCCTGGGACTGAAGGATGAACAAGATTTCTTGAGGTCTTAGGCTTCCCACTCTTGTGCCAGACTTAAAACAGAAATACTGGAATATACATTACAACATAACCTTTATGACAATTAATTATTTTTATCATCATTCAGACAGAACTGTCACACTAAATGTTGACGTTTCCTCATATTAACCCAACTAGAATGAATCAATGTTTTACTACTGTATTTTTAAAATAACTTACGATATTTCATTGCCCTCTGCGGTACCTTTTTGCCAGCAGAACATTCTTGTCATTGCCAGCATAACACTCTGTGTCAGCCTTTGCCAAGCAATAACTCATTATCGAAGCCAGATTCCCTCTGAGAACAAGCAAGGACCACCTTGTCCTTGACAACAGACACCAGAAAAAACCCTCCTTCGCCCCAGTGCAGCTGTCAGCTTACAAACCCTGCCAGCTCTTTGTTCATATTCCCAGAACACTTCCTTCTTGCTACATTGTCAGATTGTGCCTTCAGAGCTGTTCTCCAGTGTAATACTCACCTAGAACCACATCCTAAGCCCTCTCGAGAAATAAAAAGAGAAGATTCTTTCACCTGAAACTTCTGTGAAGATGTTCCCCTGTGACTTGTCATTGTTGGCTCATCCCAGCTAAGGCAGACTCCTCACTGTGAGCTTGGAGGAGGGCCCTGAAGTGTGATCTCCACAAAGCAGGGAGACTTAGAGCTGTTGGTAATTTACTCATGCGAGATCCTGGTCCAGTGGGCAGCTGAAATTCACAGCAAGCTGTAATGAATTTGTCACCCTGTGTAACTAGGGATTCTACGTTCAGCATTGTTTTTTTACAACAGGTGCACTAAATTCACCTCTGCAGGACAAAAACATTCTATTCCCCATTGCAGAATCTGGTGTGTACATATTGGGTTTGGAGCAGGAACTCCAGAAGAGAATTCTGGAGTGTGAATTCTAAAAGGAGATGGCAGAAGGGTGACATCAACTTTAGAACACCTTTTGTATGTTCCCCTCTCCAAGTTTCCTTTCAGCATTAGAGAACAGCAATCTTAACACACCAATACACAGGAGTAACCAGATTTTTCCATATGGGTAAGTCCATAGAAATGTTCCCTACCTCATATTCCTGGACTCTCTGAAACCTACGACGACAGTCAAAAGGCAAAATCCTCAGCTAAGCTGCTGCTGTCCCCTGGCCTATAGGGGCATTCCAGACCAGCCACAAGTTTGTCTTCACTGTGTGCTTTCCACAAAAGTTGAACAAATTTTGTAGTGTACTGGGAGTGCAAGTAACATGCTATATATTTCTAGTCAGCCAAACTATTAGCTTTGAACTATTTCCTTTGTACAAAAACATGGGGTTATAAGAGCTGTTCAGTAAGTAAATAAAAAGACAAGGTTAAGTGAACTAGACAACAGAATTTGAAATAACTAAAATTCATGGTATTGTATACTGCTGGTCTTGCTTAGGGTTTGCTGAACACTAATTTCAAGAATAGCTTCTTCCTTTCTCTTAGCCTGTCTCATTAATCATGTTCCAAGGCAACAGGTTTCCATGACAGCAAACATTAACTCTCTTGCAGCACAGCCTGTTATTTCTGCTACAAACACTAAGCTTTCACTACTATACTGTAACCCAGCCCAGCTTCCTTCATGAAAAAAGATCCCTGAAATATCCTAACAGACATTTAAATCAACAGCTATATTTCATTTGTGATCTTGCCAAGGAACACGCACACTACTGAATTCAGCAGGAATGTCGTCAGTTCCCCTAGAAGGACGCTGCTACCTGGTTTGAGCTTACGAGTTCTGGCAGCCCTCTAAATCAGAAACACAATGATGCAGGATGATGATGCAGACTTCATGCTCAGAAAGACACTGGATAAAGTTAATGAAAACTCCACTATAGGGATGAGCTGCAGAACTGAGACCTTTGGGTTTAGTCATCTCACGCAGGGTGAGAGCAACATCCCCCTCACACAGGAGCTGTGCTGACAGAAATACTTTCAAGCACATTTTCAGTGGAATAGAACATCATGGACAGGCAGGGATGGGAGTTCTCTCTCTCTATGAACTGCATTAAGCCTTGTTATTTTGAGGGAACTGTGGACTGAACATCTCTGGGTATCTTTGAAAGCCCCACTTACACTGTTACACTCTCATCTTCCCTTATAAGCCAGCCCCTCCTGACACCTCATGTATTGGTTCTGCATGCTCCATTACTCCAATGCAGCACAGTGCTAAGCAGAGGATAAAAAATGTGTTCTCTATTGAAAGGACTGTGACATAAAGGAAAAAATAGTAATTAATTCTTTTATAAGCACAACATTATTCTGTCCAAGGAAAATTCAGACACAGAATCACAGCTGAACTTTACCATGAGTTTCCCACCAGGGTTTCCGAAAGCACAGGCGGGTTGCAGGAGCAGCTGGGGAAGGTGTTGAAGACTTTCAGTGACTCTTGATTAAACAAAAGCTAATAGGAGGCAACCTAAATGTCAGCTTTCCTAAGGTTATTTGTAAGAACTGACACCTTTTAATGAACACTCAGAAATTCACAATGTAAAAAGAAACAAAAATTACAAAAAGTTCATGAATCCTCTAAGATCTTACTGCTCTTGCCTCTAACTCACGATGATTTGTCACATTTCTAATATTACTTTTGACATCATTACACTTATTTTTATCCTTGTCTAATGTTTGTCTCTTCTGTCATGGTATGTTCAGAGATGTCTCAACTCATGTGTTGCAAACAGTTGCACGACAGAGAAGCAGCTCTGTCCCAACCACTGAGCAGCAAGATCACACTAAGAATCCTCCAGGCAGAGATGCTCACATGAAAATCAAGCAGCTTTTTGTTACATGCAGCTGGTGAAAGCAAGGAAGGGAATCTAGGCTAGCAACATGACCATGATTAATGGTTATTTTAGTAAATGCAATTTTGCAAACTAGGACGTGCACTGGAAGCTTGTCAGCAAGGTGAGAGTTTAGGTAACTGCAAAAGATGAGATGGGGAAAACTTATGGAGCCTGCTAATACTTTTTTGGATAATAATTTCATAAAGTTATCTCAGAGAACTTGACGTTGAACATTGCCTTAGAATAGTCAGGCAAGTTGGAAAGAAAAACAACAGCAAATATAAATGGCAATGCTTCAGAGATTAAAGAGTATGTAGAAAGATATATGCGCCTCCTGCTCCAAGAAAAATCAAGGAACTAAGACACCAAGAGCCATGAATCTTCTGAGGAGCTATGCACTAATCTGTGTAGGGTCCTGATGGTGACAATGGAGCTCCAAAAAGATGTTAACTTGGGCAGTTTGACAGCGACCTAAAGCTAACCTGACAGTAACAGGGTTTCATTTGGGCTTCCTCCCTTTGGAGAAAGACCTGTGTTGAACTGAATTCCATTACAACACCACTTACGTGAGTGATCCTTTTCCCACTGAAGGTTGTAAAAAGTTTAAATACAGATTTTATGTTTCATACCCATCTGTTTCTAAGTATGCAGGCTGGCACTTGCAAAAGTCACATCAACTAAGGCTCACCTGCCTGCTTTGTGGAGCTCTTCTACGCGCAAAAGCAACAGGAGTCTGTAGATGTTTCTTAAAGCATGACCATAATTTAGCAGTTCTTTTAGAGTACTTAACATGCTTTCCATTCATCTTTGTAGCACAGAGGCAGGTGGCACAACAGGCACACCATATTCCAATGAATTTTTGCACTAGGGTAAGGAAACCAGACTAACTCCTTCACACTTACCAGACTAATTCCTTCACACTTCTCAAGCTGACACTGGATACACCAATTTGGCAATGCTATTTATTTCAGATGCTACCCTGATATGGCTGGTACAAGTACCTCTACCCAGTCCACTACTTTTTTCAATCAGGAATTCTCTTCAACTTGAAATGATACAGAAAAAAGCCTTCTAGCTCTTCTTAAAATGACTGAAAAGACAGGCTTATGATACCCTTATTCGTACCAAGAAATCTTTTGGTACTCCTATTTTGATCTAATTCAGAATTTAACCAGCATGACAGTTTTAAGAGTAAGAGAATCACAGCATGGCTCCAAAATGGAGTAAAATCAAACCACTGATGATTTCACTTAGTAGAAGTCACTTATAAAGGCGAAGAGCGGAAGGAGCCTCTTTGCACATTCTGAAGTGATTTCTTAATGATTTCTTAATCAATTAAACACTGCACTTTAAAAAACTTCATTTCAAACCATGAGAAAATAATATACAAATCATGCACTTTCATTAATTTACTATTAAATTGGATGTCTTCAGAGCTATTAAAAGCCCTTCAGCAATTTCACTGTCTTTTCCAGGCTGAAAGTATGCCTTTGACATCAATACAGAGAAAACAGATGGATAAAGTAATTATAAAAAAGAGCAACATGATGCTATGAACCAGTTTGTCACAGCTTTACTAACAGACTGGAAAGCACAGGCAGAAGAGTGGGCTGACAATCAGTTTTGTTGTGTCAAGGTGCCCCCATCCTCCAAACAACCCTCAGTGCCCCTCCTGTAGGAAGATACAAACTGACAAGGAAGGAGGGAGCAATGACAAAATTAGAGTAAGCATGCAGGACATTTTAAGATTAGAAAGACCCCTGCAAGAAAATACTGACTGTATATGCCAGAAACCAAGGGAAATACATCTTGAAAGGAAAAGTAAATCAATGGTTGGTTCATTCTGGCATACTTGTCTGATAACTTCCCTAATTTTTGTATAGAATAATTTCATGATTTGACAGAGACAAAACATCTAGCTGAGAGTTACGGGCTCAGATAAACAGAATTTCTCTGAGCTTTGGGCTCTGTTAAAGAAGGGCAATCTCTCTAAGGAAGCCAGTTCAATCAGTTTACAGAGTCTGAACTGCACTGAACGGGGAGTTAACACACCTGGCTCCACACACACTCGGCTACAGAGGTTTATAACACACAGGAGGGCACACAGACCAGCCGACTCCTCTACTATTTTATCCTTTCTGCAGCTTGCAAAGTTATACAAAGCTGATTAAATTGTCCAACCTTCACAAAAACAGGCCATCTTCAAATACTAGAAAGCTGATTATCCCAACAGGTGAATTTGAGACTGGAAAACTCTACTGGGAAATACAGGTTTGGGATACCAAAAGATATATGAGATTATCTTCCAAAGACTGATTTTTTTCTCCTCAGGTTTTCTCCTGCACTCTTCCAAATGCTGCACAATTCCAAAGTTTGGAGCCTTTGCAGAGGTCCAGGGGATCTAGGAAGAGGATAGGAAAATGAGGAGAAAGACAGAAACAGGCCATGTGCATGCAGCAGCAAAAAAAGGATTCATTAAATGTAGGAGAAGCCTACCTCCAAACAGTCTTCCAGATTACATGGAGGCATGGAGTGCACTCTAGGAGCAGTTGGAGCAGTCTTATTAGCAGACTAGAGCAGAAAAGTGAAAGAAAGGGGCTGCCCCAAAGAGACGCGTATTTCCTCGTATACTTCAAGGGTTAATCTTGTCACAACAAGTTTGTGAAATCAGAGCCCACAACAATTTGGCTTTTAGAAAAAAATTATTATTACAGCAGAATAACCACCACATTCAAAATAACGGACATTTGTACAAAAGTAGAGTCATACAGTCAGCAGTGAACAAAACTAGTAAAAATACCTCTGCAAAGTACTGTCAGAGGAGCATTTTGTGATGACAAAACCCTTAGCTAAAAGATTTGGTAAAAAACAAGAGCTGAGTCCAGCAAGGAGAAAAAGAAAGTAGACTGGGGTAATAACAACTCTGAGAAACTCATATGCAGAGTAAGGCAATGCACAGAATTGTTAAACCCTTTGCTACATTAGCTGACCTTCATCTTCACCATTATACAAACCCCTTCAGTTACTGGTTTTTGGTGTTTCTGTGAGGATCTGGCACATTGGGAAGCAATTTCAGGAAGTGCACTTTAGAGGTGTATACAGCAGTTTTCTCTCCAGGTAGTTTGACGTTAAAATGCAGGCTTGTTCATGTATTCTTCCACTGTCTAGGAAACAAAAAAAAATAAACAACTGTTGCATTATGGAGTGGTACAGTAATATTCATAGAAACACTCTTGTCCTCTTTGAGGACAGCTGCAGTCATGAAATCAGATCAGATTGATTAAATTGCAGAAATAATTCTGCTTTAAAAACATGTAACAGAGTGGTTTAAAATCTGACATTTAAATCATGCCATAGCACAGCACAGTTGTGGCTAAACTCAACATGCCAGTGGCCTCTGCACACAGTGGCTGAGTTTCATGTGCACAGGGCAGACCTGCTCAACTCCCACAGTGTGTCCCAAGCCAGTTCTACCACTGTGCTGCTCCCTTCAGGATTGTGATGGATCCTTCACTATCAAGGAAAAAATGAATGAAACCCATCACATTCAACTGCTTTTGCAATTCCTGGCTCAATGGTACCAGTTACAGTCCAAGTTACAAGAGAATTCCTGCAGGGTTCTGAATAAGGGTTACATATCTGTGCCCTGCAGAAAAACTACACAGGTGCTTCTGAATGAAAGCAGAATTTGCCAGCACATACTCTTTCCAATTTTAAATGTTAATAGTAGGTCATGTTTCCAATGTATTAGTGAAACAGAAGAGATTTTTCTGAATTGACATATACATAAAATATAACCTTAGATTATGTTCTTATATTAAAGAAATATCTTAGATACATCTTAAACTATTTCTTAATAACCTCTAGCAGTTAAACTGCAAGAGAGCAACAGCTTTATATAAAGAGCCTCCAGATGATTCCAAGAGGCTTGAATTGAAAGCTTATGTAACTGCACTGTTGTACCTGTTGAAACTGAACATAAGACACGCTTGGATAATTAAGCACCAGAAGTGCTTAGCTGTGTTTTCACCTCCTGTCAAACAAGGAAGATGTAGGAAGATGAGGTGTTTGCCTTTTGTCCTCCTCTGCCTTACCTCCTGCAACATGTCAGAGTCTTCCATGGCTTTCACTGCAGTCTTCTTTGAAGTTTCTTGCACTTCTCCACCAATTATAAACTCATCAAGAATAAAGTAAGCTTTTTCAAAATTAAAGATAATATCCAGCTCACACACCTGCCAGAACAAAAGGCCACAACCACATTTAAATCACTTTTACAGTATTATAAGCACTACCTGGACTAAAGGCTGTTGTGATTATCAAATATACTCAGCATATGCACCCCTGTGGCAGGTAGCAGGGTGAAGAAACAAACTGTATGTTATGTAATATTGAAGCTTCTGCACATACTCTCTCCACATATACAGACTTACAGCAAAGATATTCCACTTATTAGTAAGTTCATGCTGGTTTTCAGAGATCAAAGCTGACTTCCTGGCCCACTAACCTTATCACAGGTCCTATACAGCCCTTGTAATACGATATACATATGTTCACAGTTTCACAGAGCAAGACAATTCCCTGCCCAGCAACAGCCACCAACTGCTTTTTAGTTTTGAGGCAGTACAGACATGAGTCATGGCACACTGATTTAAGTAAGACATGAATTAAGGTAGGCAGGATAATTTCAAAAATATTCACAGAAAAGATGGGTCTCTTGTAGTCTCTAAAGACTTACTGAAAGACTTATTTGGACCTTCTTAAAGTCTTTTCTTTAAAAACACACTGACTTCATCTTTTGCTTCTACATCCTTAATTGTTACACAGTATTAGGAGATGAACAAAACCAGCATATCTGAAGATGTCAGGAGAGAAAATTAAAGTACTTTAACTTGGTTTTGGTTTTTAAAATAAATTTTTCTGAAGCTTTCCCTTCCAATTCTATCCCAAGACAGACATACAAAGCAGCAAGATTAATTCTGGGTGAGTGGAAAAAGGATGGAAAAACAATCTTGTGATCATTTTAGCACTATTTTATAAAATACTCTAATCATTAATTTCATTCTGGATTGAGAGCACCTGCAGGGCAAGTACAGCAGATGGAACACAAAGCAAATCAGCTGCACATAATTTTGTTTATCAGACAGGAATGAGTTCATGGGAGAAAGTGAAACCTACATTTCCAAAGTATCTGTCCAGGAGCTCCACGTATCGATGAACGACCTCTAGTGTCAGGAGCTCATTATCCTGGTCTTCTATTGCACAGCAGAAATACAAGCTAGCATACCTGGGGAAACAGAGGCAAGAACATGCGGGTGAACAGCTGGGACCTCAGTGCTCTGCTCATCTCTTAGAGGTCATTCACATGACAGTTAATTCCTATCTAGTCTCTAAAATAAACATTTTCATTCTTATAGTGTCCCAGCGAACACTTTAAAATATGAGGTAGTTTAAACAAAGTATTATTTTAATTAGAGGAACCAACTCCACCCTTGGTAAAGTGGGACACCTATAACACTGGACATAATAAAAAAGCAATAAATCAGTAGTAAGTAGTACCTTCAGGTCTCCTCCACCTGCTGCAATAGCACTACAGTAAGTGGGGTTAATTAAACTGTAGGACAAGCTACCCCTTCTAATTAAAAAAATAAATATAAGGCAAATATAAAGGTGAAAGGAGTTACATCTCAGCAAACCTGCTGGCTGTCAAATGACAGTGTTTTACACAGGGCCAGAATTCATGAAACTGCCTAGACCAAACAAGGTTTGTAACTAACTTGCACCAAAACTTTATGTTTCCCGGCCAACTTGTCCCAGCTTCTGGTCAGATGTTTATATTCCTATCTTCACAGCATGGAACTCAATTTTTGCTAAATGAGAGATGTTTAATTTACCCACTGTGCTACACCTTAAGGCTACTTTCATTTGCTACAACTTGAAGGGAATAAGCAGGCAGTTAACATTAGGCATCATGTAACTGGGGACCAGTGATTTCTTTGGAAAAGGAAATGGGAATTAATACTTTCCAGACCAACAAATATTTCATAAACAAAATCTGACAAAATTAGGAAAGCGCCTTGGAACAGTTCCTGCAACCTCCACAGCTGATAAAACCCAGCACACACATCTCAGCCAGGCTACCCTGGGGAATCTGAAGGAACAGTGAAGTCTAAAGCCTCCTAAACGCTAATATTTATTAGGTTACTCCTGTTTTTCTAATTTGACAGACTCTGTACAAGTATTTTGCACCCCACAGTTACCCTGCTGGTTTGTCCAGAGACACTGCCTTGTTATACCCAGATTGCCAATGGCAGGCTCTTAACTCAGCCCAGCACCATGAGTGTTGTTTGCTGCTTTTCTTCAAGTGAGCTTTTATTTTTCCTCTTCTAGCATGTGTTATTCATATGAATAGTGATTATACGTTCTTACAAAATTACTCACACCTTTTGTAAACAAGCTTGAGGTCTTTCCAGTCAACAAAACTACTTGTTTTTTGATTGCGAGACAAAATAATCTGAACAATTTCTCGAATGATCTTTTTCTTCTCTTTATCAGGTAGCGTCGTGTACCATTTCTGAAGCCTTAACTTCCCCTGCCGACTGAACAGCAGTATAAAGTGTATCTAGAGTAAACAAAGCAACATGGTTAACACCAGGGCCATGGCCAGGGAAGAGCATTCCTCTGCCTGGTACCAGAAACCCGAGTCCTGGCCACACATCTCCAGCCCTGGCATGACGGTTGGACATGGTGTCAGTGACGTCTGGCGGAGGCTCAGCGTGGGAAAGATCCCTCCTCTCTCCTGTTCCTTTCCCAGGCAGCTCTCCCCTCCCTGTGGCACCTCTTTCCTAGGTAAACCCTTTACATCCTCACCTACCCATCCTCCTTACCTTGTGCAAACTGCAACTTTGCTTCCTTTTCTGCCTCTGCCCAGGGGAACAGGAGGAGCATCACCACTTTGCAGTGGTGAGAAGAGGGCACCACCCCCTCCTCCAACAAAATCAGATACCTCGGCAAAGGGAATAAAGACTTATCCACAACAGGAATAGGGAAATCAAGATCAGTGTGGCAGAAGACTAGAAATAGGAATACTGAGATAATAATTATAATCACTAACAACTCTGATATTGCATTATTTCAGATCACAGAGCAGCAGGTTCCTAGAAGAGGCAACAAGGGACAGAAGAAACCTACTTTGGAAAGGAACCTTGACTGGTTTTACTGAGGAAATAAAGATATTATGAAACTCATACAACTGTAATGACAAAGGACAGACCTCAGTGAGTGATACCATATTAATAAAGGACAATATCTACACTGTTCTAAAATTTCAAATTTAAAGCTAGTCATAATTTTACAAGGTTTGACCTATGATTTTCTCATGCTTAGCATAAGCAATATCACTGAAACACACAAGAGCTGGCTTTTAAATGCCAGTGGGGCTTTGGGAGAAAAGTACCAATTCACATTTATACAAATACTACTATTAGCAGGTTAAAATAAGTGACCACAGTGTATATTAGCAGTACAGTAACCCATTCACCCAGAGCATGGAAATGGCTTTAGGAATGCAAGACATCAGTTTGAGGACAACATCCTTCTCCAACAGGACATCTTCTGCTAAATGGAAAAACCCCCCTACAAACCCACCTAGGGGGGATAGAGATGTTTTTAATGGCTGAAGACATCTGAACCACCCTGTTCTTGCCAGGCATCCTGATTGCTGTTCTCACCAGTACCGATACCAGGGATTTGCAGGAGGGATGTCTAAGTGTAGTCACATCCATGTGGTATGATGACAGGCACACTGCCAGTTGTCCATACAGTGACTGGTGGTTTCCCCTGATCCTGGGAGGACCAGGGAGAAGCACAGGAGCCTCACTTTCCTCACTTGCTCCCAATCCTTGTAAAGCCCTGTGGTCTCTTACCACATCCCTCACCATGAGCCTAACCTTATCCTTCCCCAGAGTTTTTCAATCTACACCCTAATCCCTTCTGCTCCTTGTTTCCTGTTCCAGTTTATTGCTGTACCTATACTTCATCATCACTACATTTCCACAGTGAGGATTATAAAGTTAATGTTCACAATCACTATAAGATTACAGAGCAGATTTCTGTGAAGATAAAATCATTCCAAGCTCTGGTAAAGTCCGAGCAGAGAAGCTTCTACATAAAAAAAAAAAAAAAAAAAAAAAAAAGGAAAAGCTACTCAATTTTAAACAAAGCATTCATTCATAATTCAGAACCATTCTCTAGCTATTGAGTTGCATAGTTGTTGAGTAGTCTGGAGATAAGAGTTCTGACTATACTGAGAAAGACTTCAAATGTGGGGTCATTTTAGGGAAAGGAGGACTGTTTTAGTCATATGTGTCTGTGGCAGGAACTACTGCTGGAACTAAGGCTCTTGCCATCGTTAGCCTAATGTGCTTGATAAAATTACAAGGATTTTGTAGCTGCCTTGTGTTGAGTCCTATAATACTCTCCAGACGAGCTCGCTAAATAAAAACAAGTATGCTGCTGGCAGGACACATGGCCTGATTACAGTGAAGAGCAAAGCACTGTGGTTTTGCCTTTCTCTCTTCATATTACCAGCTGGGTTTTGACATGGGAATCTTCCAGCTGCCAGGGTCACCCTTTCCCAGGTGATGTAGGGACAGCACTCACTGTTCATACACTTGCCCACTGAGAGGAGCTGGCTGAATCAAAGGCTATTTTGCTTGCTGCACAGCACATTAACTCCATAGCCCTTGTAAAGACGAAGGTGTTCTGAAAAGCAGAGCACAGGTTCCACAGATGAGAGCAGCAGGTCAGCAGGAGTCCATCTAAAAGTCATTGGGTAGAGGTAGCAGCTATTTGATAAACAAATTTCTAAAAATATGGTGGATCATCAGATAGGAGAGGATGATCAGATTTGACTGTAAATGCAGGGAATGAGTCAATGAATCTCTATCAAAAGCTGACAGCATTTGCTCAGCGTAAGACTGTGAGTTTTGTGGCATCCTTTGCCTGCAGTGTTTCGATAGGAAAAGAAAATGAAATGGTATTCTGGTTTAGGGTCAGCTGTCGAACCCAAGAGACCTTAAACCTGAGTGCCTGCAAGTAATACACATGTATCTCCAGAAGTGCAACCTTATGCCTCTAAGAGGTTAAACACCAACAAACCAGGCAATCACTGTGAATATTAACACCACTTTCTGAAGATTAGTTACTTCAGGATGTTATGCTTCACCCATAGGAAAGTGAGCTGCTCTCCACTTAAAAGCACTTTGAGAACTCCACTGTTTCTTCTACACATGCAGTTGATGTCCCACCACCACTTTAATGAGCTGAGGAATGTTCTTTGCAATCAGAAAATATCCATTAATGCTCCTAAATGCATAAACATTCATACACAAGCTCCAAAAATCTCTTTGTTTGGTCTCCTGTCCCACACTGGGACGTGTGGACTATAACTGCATACCTCACATGGCAATTTTATTATTACAGAAACATCTATGGCTAGAAAATAAGTAGAGCCTTTACTGTAGCACAATTCTAATTTTATAGTCTGCAGCAAAACAGTGCACCCTCAAGCCTAGGTACATATCACTGGCCAGCTAAGAACTACCGCAACAAAACAACATATTAGAATGCTGCAGGTACTTAGAAGCAAAAATATTGTGTGTGTGGTTTCTTCTCTTTTGGTTCTTCTTCTTTTTTCTAACTTCTTAAGCCCCTTCAATCTGGAGAACTCTGTAGGAGGTAAATAATACATTCTTAAAAGGTTAAATGGCTTTCAGCATTTTCGATTTCAACATCCAATGCTGTCCCACTCAGTTCAGCTTTGCTCTGCCCAGCCCCACTGTTGTCACAACACAACACATTCCTCATTCTCATGGCTCTGTTCATTACATCCCACTGCAAAGACTCTGATGCATCAATAAACTTGGAAATGTTGAAGTACTACACAAACACAAATCTAACAGCTCATCTGTTCCTTACTCCTTGACTGTGAAAACATATTTGCTTTCCTATAGCGCTGATGACAAGACAGATGTTGATTAAGAAATTTTCGGTTGGTTTTCAGCAGGCAAACTGCAAATAGAGATAGATTATCCTGCAATGCTTTACTCATCTTTAAAAGTTCTGATTCCAGAGGAAAACAAAGGCAAATTACTTGCTACAAGCAGAATACCTTAGAAAGCAGGTATTCTGCTTGTTGAGTAGTCTGGAGATAAGAGTTCTGACTATACTGAGAAAGACTTCAAATGTGGGGTCATTTTAGGGAAAGGAGGACTGTTTTAGTCATATGTGTCTGTGGCAGGAACTACTGCTGGAACTAAGGCTCTTGCTTGGTTCCCTTTCTTACCATCCCAGGGCATGTTGGCTGTGACTAACAATCACCAGACCCAGAGGCGATGCCAGAGGGAATTTTTAGGTCTGACACTGAGTGGGTTAGGATGAAGAGTACAGTTCCTAGGAGAGCACTGGCTTCGTTCACATGTGGAGTCTGTGGAGACAAGCTTTGGTCTGGGAGCTCAGAGTAATTTTATTAGCTTGTTTACCGAATCAGACCCAACCACCCACAGCACCGTGCAAAATGACTTCCATAAACGTCAGTAAGAAAATGCAGTCATTTGGTTACTATTCGTAGTCTACTGGAAAAATAGTTTGATCGGGTATTTTTTAAATCAAATATTTAAACCAGATTTCTAAACTTGAACTTTATCCCTTCTCATGCATCTCTGAATCAATTGCAGCAGTAAGTTACATAACAGGGTGGAAAGTTATGGGGCCTTCTGTTCTATCAAGATCTACAAAACCGTACCAGGATAAAAACCAACACCCTTAGCTTCAGGGCTACAAAAAAATCAAATGCTAGACTTTGACATGAAATAATTTACCAGTAAATAGAACAGGTATCAAAAATGCAAAATACGGAAGGTTTGCATATTCATGAACAGCAAATACAAGAGAGATAGGTGAAACTAACACACACTTTGCTTTCTTTCCACCCTCCTTTAACTAATGGGCTGTAATAATCTGATAAGCAGCTCACTCAAGCTTGTCTTCTGGACTGTTCCCTGCCAGGAGTGCAGGTCCCCTTTGGTGCAGCCTTCCCCAGTATTTGGCCATTTTACGCTTCAGACAGATCAAACAAGTTACGCTGGCTCACCAGTTTCAAACTTGGATCATTTTTGCCTTTACAGAGGGCTTAAAATTTAACCTAACTTGCAACAATTAGTACAACTGTCTAGAGAGCTGTATCCGCTATATACACAAACCACCTGCAGGGGTAGCAGATAAAAATGAATACACGGGAAAGGGGTTTTCCTTTCCCAGAGTCATCTCTCCAGTTTACCATTCAGTAACACAAACATGTAAAAGATGCCCCATTTCTTCCTGCAAGGTGAACTCCAGGGGTGTGCAAGAGGCTGTAATTCACCTCACTGTGAGAAAGAAGAATGTGCACTAGAACTGCTTCTCCTCCTCCTGTAATTCAACCTGCATAACATTTGCTGACTGGTTTCAAACCTGTTCTGTGGCATCTGGCTGCTCCATGTCCCTGGGGGAGGAGAGAAGGATAGAGACGGGAACATTACAAGGAGCCTCAGGGGAGGGGAGGCAGAAGAGGAGGACTGCAGAAAAAACAGCAAAAATCCTCTTTCCTGTCTGGATGTTTGGTTGGGCAAGGATTTGCTTGGCGAGGCAGTTCTGTCACTCCAGCAGCTCTGGGCTTACACTTTGCTTCAGCTGTAACCTCTCCAAATTCGGTTAAGAGCCCTCCAAAATCAAAGCCACCTTTATAAAACAGACACCTGAAACTCACATGTAATTAAAATTTGCAAATTAGGAATTGCTATCCTTAAACAGACATTTTGGCAGAGAGCAGAAACTTTCAGCTTTCCTCAAAAACTTTCTGTAGGGCGACAGACAATACAGGACATGCTAATCAATGAAAATTCCCAGACCACATAAAATGGGAAGTGGGATGAAAATCCAGACCTTCAGCTGCCGACAGAAGCCTGGGGAAAACCAGACTGACTGGCTGTACCTGCTGGAGAGGAAGCAACTTGCTATGATAAAGTCCTTTTTTAACTTATTCTGATTCACTTGAAGTCTGCTTGATCTACTGCCACTGTTTTAGTCTAGTTGAGTTCACATTCTGCTTCTTTTACTGTTGATACCTCTGATATGAAAGAATCTATTTCCCAACATTGACAGCTGTCGAGATTTTTTATCAGTATTTATTTTTACATCAAAACTGAAAATGAACAAAACCTACTTTCATTAAATTTTTTCTTTTAAAAAATAAGAACATTCACATTATTCCAGCCATTAGCCTTTTTTTTAATCTCCAAAACATTTCAAGAATAAAAAATTCCTTTTAGTTTTTGCTTTGTTTAGTGGGTTTTTTTGTTTTGTTTTGGAGGGGGGGGGAAGTAAATACTGAAATTTAAAAAAAAAATCCAGCTATACTGTGAACACACAGTTGGTTTGGAATGCCAAGTGTTTAGTGTGAAATGAAAAAGATGTACTCATCAGACAACAACTGACCTATTAACAATCTACGCACATCAGGACGAGACAGAATACTAACACACTCAAGTATATGTATTTTGGTATTCTTCTGTTACATGAAATCCCATCTGGCTATTGACCTTTAATACACACTCTGGGGTTTCAGACACTTCTAAAGCAAATATGTAAAATTCAAAACAGACTACTTAAAAATATATCAAAAACATTAATTTCCTTACTTGTTTACTCTGTCACTAAAACATTTATTCACAGCAGCACAGGAGCTGACAGATGTTTGTTAAATACTGGTGGCTCTTAGCTTTAAAATTTAAAACATATACTTAGTCTGCATGACGTAAGCAAATAAAAAAGAAAATATGCACAAACCCAGCAACACAGAAATCCTGAAGCAGTGTATTGCTGCCTACCTGGCACAGGATTCTTCCTCACTTAATCTCCATTAGGAACATTTCTGAGCAATTTCCCCTGAACAATACATCCAAAGTCCATGCAATAAAAGCTGTGCCAGATCATTACAGGCACACGTGACCATAGTTACACATTGATTTTTATGCTTTTCATGATGCAGAAGTCACCCTTATCTTATTACTGAAGATGTTAAATGGACGAGCACACCAGCATTTTAAGGATATTTATAACATATGCTATCGATCCAGACAGCAACAACCTTCTTGATAGCCTCACTTGAGTTAAATAAAACTATAATCACAACAGTATAGCTGAGCTCAAGCTGCTCACTTCCGATCCCTACCTAAGGACCAGAAAACAAAGCCCAAGGAGCTTTCTAAGTGCCCTGTAAGTGCCCCACAGTCTCCCTCCGGCTCTGCTCCGGCTTATCGCTACATGCAGTGGTCGAGTCCTCCCGACCTTGGCACATTCCTCATAAACCGCTGACATTCCTTCCCCAGTGTCCTCCCTACAGCACAGGCATGCCTGTGCCTCCTCCTCCTCACAGGCTAGGCTGTCCCACCAACAGTGACGCTGGATTTCCTGCACTGCTCTGGAGAGCGGAGGCAGCACAGCTTCCCAAAACAGCTCCACAGGGGTAGATGCAGGCAATGGCATCCAGTTCTTACAGAGGACAATTACTCTCAATTTTCTTAAATTTTTATTGCTTCAAGTGGAATTACTCCAGTTTTCAGGTAATAAGCAAGAACAGATCCAGGCTGGAGTTTGCATAAAAGCTGCCTCAGGCTCTGCCATAGGAGAGCAGGCCAGGGACTGCAGCACAGGGGGAAGCAGCCACGCCACTGTCCCTTCAGTGCCGGCCATGGGACAGACACAGCAGGGACACGAGCTGGCCGAGCTCACTGAAAGCAGCAGTTTGAAGAGATTTGAAACAATTATTAACTAGGTAATCACATCCCTTCTGCCTCCTAGGCTGGGCTCTTAGAGGTGTTTTTGGGAGACAGAGGACACCTTCATTAGGTTACTACAAGGAGGAAGAGACCAGGGGAGAGGCTGAACAAGCTGCCAAGAGCTACCCCAATTCACTACAACCCCAGTGTACTTTACAGTCACAGGAAGCTATTTTTCCAGCCTGTTCCAGTCTGTTCCTTCTTAGTGAAGAAACAGAGCTAAAATCTCACCCAGTGGATTCCAGCAAAAGGTGCAGCTCTTTTAGTTTCATTTCCACTTTGCCTTATCAGTTATTTGCAAAGCCCTGCTACATGAAGGCACTGCAGTGCCCTTCCCTTGCCTCTGACCTCTGTAGGAGCAAAGTTAAAAACCTTTGCTCTGGGACAGGGCAGGCAAACCCAGAATGTGACAAGCTTCCCTGGCTCCTCAGGCAGCTGACAGACACTTCTCCAGCCTGGGGATTCCCACGTCTGGTGGAACAGGAACAGTGCAGGTTGGCAGCAGCCTCACACCCATTCATCCAGCTCCCAACAAAGATGTTCACAGAAAACCTGAGCTCCAAAAGGGCCAAAGATACACATGAGCTCAGATAAT
The DNA here is from genome assembly GCA_013399875.1 of Gymnorhina tibicen. Taxonomy (NCBI): domain Eukaryota; kingdom Metazoa; phylum Chordata; class Aves; order Passeriformes; family Artamidae; genus Gymnorhina; species Gymnorhina tibicen. The sequence continues at coordinate 46,329 of VXAZ01000199.1, forward strand.
GTTTATGACTCTGAAAGAGCACGGGATAATCTTTTGGAAACACTGAAGCATTGAATTTAGGCATTTTTCAATAGAGAAATTCTCAATTTTCCCTTTTAAAATGGCATTTTTTCATTAAGGTAAAAAAACCTCATGGATTTAACTTAAGCATAAACATAAAAGAAGCAACCACTGTTTACAGAAGAAAGGGCCAGAGCAGAGGATCTCACAAAACGCTTTACATGCTGGCCCAATATTTAGCCTCTAGAACGAGAAAGGACCACAAATTCGTTCTGCTATTTATCCAAGTCTTGTCATGAGACTTGAAAGTAAGGAAATGCCTGAGCTACTGCCTCTTTCCCCATCCCATCTCCTGAGCCCAGAGGCTGTTGAGAGTTTCATGCAGCTCTTCCCATGGCTTCTCTAGAGCTCAGAGCACACAGGCACTCACCCAACACCTCACCTGTTCTCCTTCCAGCACACAGCCTTGAACGACAAAGGCACAACATGGTACATTTCTGCATTTTATTCAACAACAGTGAGTCTGTTTCTCATTCCTTTGTGGTTTGTGCCCATCACTTACCCCAGGGGACTAAGCAGAGGATGGTGGCCACAGAGCTCCTGTGGTTAACAAGGCACTGAGAACTTCAAGTGTCTGAGCAAAATTACCTCCAAGCTCCAACAGCAAGCAGCAAGGCAACAACAGGCATTTACTGGTTAGTGAAGAGGGATTTTCATGTCCTTCCTAACAGACGAGAGCAGATGGACATCCTACATAAACTCAGCAAGCTAGAGAAGAAAAAAGCACTGGTGCATAGAGTACCTGGGGTTATGTCTGTAATACTGAGAACACAGATCAGGCCATTCCAGGCCAGAAAGGCATATCTGGCCAGAAAGGCATGCCAAGCTTGCCTTCAAACACACAAATGTAAGTTGCACCTTCCCATCCTACCCCAATGCCTCTGCATGCTGTATTCCTACTCCCAAATGAAATGCCATGCTTGCAGGACTGGATTTTGCAACTCCGTCTCTACATTGCAACATCTGCAGAAATGCAAAGGCCCAGGGGTGGCCACTCAAGAACGCTCAGAGCCAATGCAGCCAAGAAAATGCAGATGACAGCCTGCAGGAATAGGACAGTAAGGAAATGAATGGGCAGGGATGGAAATTAGTAGCTGGGCACACGTGATACAGACAGAATTCTTTTCACACAAACAGTATTTTAATTTAGGCATCACTGGCAAGACCACAACTGGCTCATAGAAATGCCGGATGTGGATGCCAAAGCATAAATCTTGCAAGTACTTTAGGGAGGGGCAGCTCTATCTGCCCTCCCTGACTCACCAGCTTCCTCAGTACTTTCATCACTTTGTCCTTTTGCTGCTCTTGCAGGGAACTGATGGCTTCAGAAGGTCTGTGGGACTGTTTATAAAGCATGGCATTTTGAAGTAACTGAAGACATAGAAAAGCAGCAAAATGTGTCATTTTCTTGCCTCATGACAGACCCAGCTGCCCATTACCCCTCCAGCCTTCTTCCTACATTTGCCTACAGATATTATGGCCTTCTCTAAAGCCCTCTAGGCACTCTAGTAACTCCTGGCTCTGAGACATGCCTGCAGTTTCCTTATTTGTGAGTGAAGACATTAAAAAAACCCAATAATTTCATNGTAACTCCTGGCTCTGAGACATGCCTGCAGTTTCCTTATTTGTGAGTGAAGACATTAAAAAAACCCAATAATTTCATAACATTTCTTCTGCTTTTCAGAAATGATCTTATTATCCAGAGCCAGTAAAGTGTGCATTGCAATTCCTGCATGGCCTGAGCAGGCTCCAGCATTAAACAGTGACAATCTGTAATGGTCATGAGCACTTGGAGAAGGAACATCCAAAACTGCCAAGTCAGGGTCTTCCAAAGAAGAACCCTAAAAACCATTTTTCCTCATGAATCCCACAAAATGGTATTCTAAAGTCCAACTGAATGACAGGGAATAACGGAATGCCAGATTATGGATCAGCCCCTGAGCTGTACTCTAATCTAAGCAGCTTCCAGAAGGGCACAGCATAAGGAACAGGGCATGTGTAAAATCCCTCTGGTAGTCCTATCTCCAAGAATAGCAGGTTTAAGGATTCAAGGACAGAAACTGCATCTGGACAACACACCTGTGGCCCCACTCTCTATGAACTGCCTAACTACTGGGACACCCACAGCACCCTCAGCACTGGATCAAAAACAGTCATCTACACTGTGTGAAAAAGTATTCCCATTTATTTTTTATACATTTAGTGCCTAAAAATTTCACAGGATGTGCCCTGACTCTTTGTGTAGCAACTAATCTTTATACTGTTCATGATTTCATGTGTTTCTATCACTTCCCCTGCAGTCACCTCTTTCCAAGCAGAAAAGTCTGTCTACTCAGGATCTTCTAAACAGGATGCCATTCCATTGCCTTTAGGTACTACCACGGTAAAACTTCACCACAAGACAGATTAACAAAGAAATACCACGTGACCTTTTTTTGTCATGTAGCATAAGATCTGCTGCCTTGAACAACAGAATAATTTATTTGTCATTTTCTCTCCTCTCATCTGTTCTAATCTGTTGCCCTTCTTGTCTCTCAGAGGTAAATGCCTAGAGGCAAAGTTCATTGTCTTTGTGAGGCCAATACACAGCTGTATCATGAGTGGAAAATAAGCAGTCATTCTTAGAACTGTAAATAGTAAATTTTCTGCAGCATTGAAAACACCTTCTGCAGATCTGTGTCCATTTTAACAATTAAGGGTATTGAGAGTGTTGGAGAGATCAATATTCAGAAGAGCTGAGAGTTCATTTCTGAACACCAGGCAGGTGGCAGCAGATGCAGTCACAGCAACTAGTATTTCCACCCCAGCTTCTACATCAGTGACTGGTTATCAAGTGTCTTGCTAAGTGGGAACAGTGCTTGCCAACTCCTTTTCCAGTCAGGCCAAGTACATTTTTAGAGCCACTGTGCTCAATGGGATTCTTTTGATCTTTCTCCGGGGTTTCAGATCATGTCCACAAGTACTAATTTGTCTCCCTGTAGTGATGAGTAGCACAGGTAGGAGGGAATCAGACCCTTTGCTATACAGGCACCAATTCTGCGTGCAGAGCTATGCAAGCAGAGCCCTGTATTTAATCACGAAAGTAATACTGATAACACTGAGGCAGCAGTAGGATCGAGGTGTTGCAACACTTGCAGGCACAAGAGACTACAGCAACACATGTCCTTGGGGAGACTTATCTTTTTCTCCTCTGTGCTCTCTCCCCACTCTTTGACTTTGTTGAGACAGCAATCCTTCATGACATGTATGCTGCTGCACCCATGTATGTCAGGAAGCAGAAATTAGTCTTTCTAAAAAGTCTTTTTTAAAAAAACATGTCACAAAGCAGCAGCCAGGCATAAAAGCTGTGTTTCTCAGCAAGATATGAAGTCAGCTTTGCTAAACACTCTTCCCTGCAACTTGCCAGGAAATCTGCAAGAGCAAACAAATGGAACAGCCCTCTTGCTAAGACATGGTACCACTTGCACAAGAATCTTTAATTCCATCTCAGAACACAGAAAAAGGTGGCAAGCACAACCTTGTCATTCCAAGACAGAGGAACCAGTGTATGGAGAGTTTCAATTACCTGTTGAAAGCTCATCACTCCTGAGCCTGGATAAGGCTTATTCTTGGTTTGTAATCCAGCAAACCCTTATTTCTTGACTCATAACCAGTGTTAACAACCCGTTTCCAAAGACTGGATGACAGAGAAATTTAAACAAGAGTTCCCTGACAAAAGCTGTTTCATCAGCACCAGATCCACAAGAGAAGAACAGGGTAAGGCTGACAGCACTAACATAATGCAATAATACCAGCAAGTATTTGTACTATGGCCTCAAAAAAGGAAAAATAAAATTCTTACTTGTAAGAATGCACACTCACCTTGTAAAATTCTAACCATCAATACAGCTGCCAGTCTCCAAATCGTCAATAAGCAGCACTATTGTAAGCAGTGCTCCCCTGGGACCATCGTGAGTGCTTTCAAAACAGGCATTTGTGAAGCACATGCATCAAGGACAGTTCTGAGATCAGATTCCCTGAAATCAGCTCCACTATTTACTGACCTTCAAGGGCAAAATAGGAACTCCAGTTGTTTACGTAAGCTTTACCAGAGGGAAGTGGGTATGTAGGGCTGTCTCGGGGTGTAACCAGAAAAGCTACATCTCTATGGGGACTTAAGGTGTGGAGAGTGCATTGCCATCTGTAAACTCATTACTGTGCATATCCTATTTGCAAATATAATGATAGGTACACCTTTCTAAATACAGGAGACTAACACATATTTAGCATTCTGGCTAAACCACTGAAGAGAAAAAACACAGCTCTGCCTTTGAGGATAGAGACAAACAACAGCACTTGGCCTCCACTGAAGGAGCTGAGAGACTTCTGTTCAGCTGCACTGCCAGTAACTGGTATTACAGGTGCACACAATGGGCAAATTGTGCAAGACAGGAGCTCGGGGCATGCCCGTAGAACCTGCCTCAAGCCTGAATTAACAAGCAGTGAGATGGTTTCTCTATTAAGAGGCATCATTGACCATCTCCCTGCTTGGGAGCCCGCAGCCCCCCTGGGGAAAATCCAGCCATTGTTCTCAAGATGTTGGCCATCATGCTTAACAAAAGAGAGCGTCCACAGCACCCTTTTCTGATCTCAGCACCACTACCAAGCGCGGCACTGGAGAGGGAAAGGGTCCCCCTTCCCGGACCCTGCCCATCAGCCCTTTAACCTGAAGGGCTGCTGACCCTTCCAAGCTCAAACAAGCCACTGCCAGCCCTGGAGCCGGGTCGCACAGTAAGACTGGTGACCGATAGACAAGGAACAGAACCAGACCCATCTCCCCTCTCGCTGATGCATTACCTGATGGAAAGATGCAGGCAAATCCCAACAACCCCCATGAGAGCCGGCAGTGGTGCAGAAGCACCCGAGCTGGAGGTAATGCTGCTGTCCAAGCCCTCCACTTACCCGACACCAGGGAATACACGTGGGGAAAAGCTCTTCCCAGTGATCCTGTCACAAGAAAACCCGCTGCCCAACACTGACCCGGTTTGTCACCAGTTGACTAAAGACAGACAGATCCATACGAAACCTCACTCGATCCTTCTCCAGGCGTTGGAGCCGACTTGCACCTCAGCTCCTCAAGTTACAGGAAGACTTTAAAAAACCCGTCTGTAACAGCCTCGTTTTCCTGGTTGTCTACGAACGGCTTTCGGCGTGACCCGAACTCACCCCGAGAGTCGGGAAACAAAAAGGAAAAGAACAGAACTTTCATTTTCCCCACACAGGTGCAAACCTTGTTCGAACCCGCCTGGGAATGGCTTTCAGCGTCCCGGCGCAGCCGGTGCCAAGGGGCGCGGGGCAGCCCCGCTCCGCCCGGCCTCGCTCAGCGCCCTGACAACGCGCCCGTCGAGGGGCTCGGCGGCCCGGGGGCTCCGCGGCTGCGGCGGGGCAGGGGCGGCTGCTC